>JAOTQE010108001.1:0-13421 GCA_025631205.1 Nesometra sesokonis
GAACGTTATGGTATACACTTACCTCAGCCCCACCATGGTTGAGGGTGAGGTAGAGAACAATTTAGAATTTGGAATTTCTATGCTCGGATTTATGCTTTTTAAATTATCATGAAATGAGGCATGACCATTACAACTGCAACTTAATACGGCAGCCCCCGTAGCAGTTCCGCCGGCCATAACCATGATCTACATGAGATGTAGGCCTTAGCCATGTTAAAATTCAATTGATGAGCATACAGTATACTTATTTTGTTTGTTGTACTCTCCACACTATCATCATCTCCATATCTTAAAAAACACCCATACTGCCTACAATCCTAGGCTATTATCGATTAACTGTTTTTCTGTGAAATAGTGGCGGCCAAGGACATTTTTGATTGTGGGTGTGGGGGTGTCTGGAAACATTATGTCCTTCATGTCCTTCCGAGGTGGGTGTGTTCCCGGTTTTCCGACAAGCAAAGAATTGAGGACTGCCGTTTCATTTTGTCTATTTAGCCTAAAAGAGTCGTCTTCATGGGTTCACTCGCGGTATTAAAGATGTATTGTCACTTGAAAATTGATAAAAAATAGATATTGGAAATAACTTGCTTATTTTGAAGAAATATATGACTATGACATTGGAAATTAGGTTATTTTAAAATTATTTACCCCCAATATTGCAACGTTATATGCTAAGAATGAGCAAAAAAACATCAAAAAGACTGGAAGTCTCTATAATTTTTTTATCATTCCCCACTAAAAAAATCTTATTAAACATTTTTTAAATACACAAATTTCTATTCGCCACTTCTTATCTTTGATGTTACTTTGATATGATCAAGTTATTTTCAAAATTAATGTTAATGATATTTTGGTCATTTTCAGGTGATAATATATCTTTAAGCGTTTGTGGGTTTGTTCTAAAAAGAAGTGTATCGATATGTTTGACTTACGATTCCATGGTGTTGATTTGTTTTTGTATTCAGAAAGCTCCCATGGGTCTTTTGGTGCGGGTTTACCATTAACGTGGTCTTGTGGTGGTAGGCCAACCTGTAAAAATACAAGATAATTCATTAGAGACTAGAAAATAATTAACAAGACTTGGTAAGGTTGTGCGGGTTCATACTGTATAGTGAAGGAGTGAAGCAAAGTCCTTAAGTAATATTTTTATTCTCCTTTTTAATTTTTTTTATGGGATTTTCTGCAATTCAGTGGCGGATACCTCAAGCAGTTTTTTTCTTTTTTTTTGTCAAAACTAAAATCGGATTTTTTAAAAATGTTGATAACACTCAAAAAAATCAAACTGTATTTTACACTTTTGAAGTAATGACATACACATGGCAGATCAGTGTTATATTTATGAATTTGAATAAAAAATAGTAACATCTAGTTTTTTTTCACAACACAGAATTTTGGAAGGAATTGGCCTTTAATCCCAATATAATTGCCACCAAATTTTTAGTTGTTTTCAAGGAAAAAATCTTTACAACATTATAAGACTGCTAAATATTAGGCCCTATAAAATATATTGATAGGTCTTGCTTGGGTGCCTAGAAAAGTGTGATGAGGGAAGGAGGCCTTTCATTTTTATTTATTTACTTATTACTTTTTTAAAGTCAAATATCACACTTAGGATGTCTGTTGGAGTGCAACAGTATTTTTATTTAAAAATAAAATTCATTACTGACGTATATACTATTATTTAAAAAATATATTATTAATCATTTTTTAATGTACATTTTTTTCTAAGCAAAAATAAGGTGCAGTCATCCTTCTCATTTAAAAATTTCTCATTTACAAACCCAGTTCTATTTTATAAACACTATTCAAGATGGCTAATTATTTAATCAAATGATTTATCGATGATAAGTAATTAATTTAAACAGCACATTATAACTGCAGTACTTAAGATACCAAAATAAACACGAAGTGTTTTGCAGGCATATTTGACTAGTTTTCATGTACCTCATTTGCAAACACTTTTTTTATTGAACAGGCTTATCCCCTAAATCAGAATATCAGATCTGAACCTGACTGATTACCATACACACAGTTAACATTACTAAGAGCTCTTAAGAACATTTTACCAGACTCAATTGTTCTTCACGGCCGGATCCAGGATTGTGTAGGGGCTCCATTGCCATTGTTCTTATTTTGTTTTTATTTTACGTACTTTTGAAAGACAGAAAATTGGTTACAAAATAATTACACTATATAAATTCAATGTACTAAAAGTCTCCTAAACAAAGTAAAATAAATAATAAGGAACAAAATATATAAAAAGACCATAACTCAATTTTACAAACCCTTTACATTTACATACCCCTTCTGATCCCTTACAGTATGTAAAATCGAGGTTTTACAGGTGACGTTAATGAAGTATTGTAGATATTATTAATTGTATAACATTTTTAAAACATGCGTGATGAGCTTGATATCTTGGTTTTTACTCTTTTTTTTAATAAATAAACCCTCACTTGATTTTTTTCTCAGTCTCGGTTTGTTATTATTTTGTTCTTAATTTTTGTGCAATTTCAGCGGGCTCAACAAACAAAGTGTGTTCTTATTTTTAATTAAAACTTATTCTGGTATTGATGAAGGATAACCAAGAAAGTAGGCCTACAGTTTATAAATTGTGTGAAAGAAGAGAAACGTATATTTGTTTATATTGTTTTATTGAAAATCTTGTGTGAATATGCTTACCAAGGCCTAAGCCTTGCTTCACCCTGAGATTACGCGCGAACTTTAAACTGGTGCTAGGCTGAGCTCATTACATTTTCATTCAAGGTTATCCTATATGATACCAAACAAACCTAGAATAAATGAATGTAAACTTACGATAGGTATGGATACGACTTCCCACGTAACTTCATTGCTTTCTGTAGGCAGTTGTGATTCCATATTTACCCGCAATTTTTCGTAGGATGTACAGAATTATGATTGTTGATATGATGACGTCCCTCCCACACGACAGTAAAATACTACATGTCACGGATCAGTTGGAAAGCATTAATAAACATTACACGATCAAGACGTCTATTGGTTAAAAATGAAAGCTCTTTGTTCATTGTCCTATTCAAAAGTCCCGCGAAAACTTACCTCCTATATTGGGGCGTGGCTTAATATTTCATTGATGAGTGACTTTTGTCGTGTGTAGTAACAGAAGTCGAGCATGGTGTTCACATGTTCAGCCACAACAGTCTGGATTGCGGTTTTAACAAGAACTGAACGTATGGTATCAGTTTAACTTGACTTTGTCCTTGGATAGGATAGGAAGGAAATAAGGTGGTCCATGCTTTGTTCAAGAACAACAAAAAAATCCTAGCAAATATGTGTATACAGTTAATTCCAAAACATAATGAACAATTTTAATTCTTTTTTTATTATATTTTGTTTAATTTTATTTTTATTTGCTATTATTAATTAATTAAACAAATGTTAAATATGTGCAAAACAAGGTCAGACCTGTTTTGCTGAGAAAGGCATATTTTAGGTTTTATAGTTTTTATAATTTCATTATGTTATTCTCTTATATTTAATTGTTCTTAATTTTAATTTTGCAGGTCACATTTTACACTAGACCACCGATATAATTGTTCATTTAAATAAAATTCATGGTATTACAAATTATAACGTTGATGTACTGTATCAACATTTAAGCACCAACATTAAGACCACGTATATATGTAGATACATGCTTTGAAAAAATCCTATAAAATCTTAACGTCAAGTTATTTGTAGCTGTCTGTAAGTGGCGTAACCGGGGGTGCTTAGGTTTAGGGTGCTCGAGCATCCCTTGGGTGGTAGAAAAATGGCATATGAATATGAAGTTTGGTCTTTGAGTACCCCTTCAGAGGGATGAGGACCCCAAGGGAAAAAAGTAATGTCAAAAGAAAAGAAGCATGAAGTCAACAAAAGGCCTAAAATCGAGATTTTTTTCAGAATCTGTACTGAGCACCTTCTGCAATTCCTGGATTCTCCCCTGCAATGTAAGTTTTTTTTTCTGTTATTTTTTTTTATAGGGTCTTCCTGGTCATCAACCCGTAGGCTAAGTAACTAAATCAAAAGTGTGGTTAGGTCCAGGATGTTACAGTATTTTCTCAGGAGGACATTGTGGTAAAATGGCTAACCTTATTGTGCTGTACTGTAGAAGTTTTCTTCTAAATCAATAGTTTGGATAAAGAATACAAAAACAGTACAAAATGCCTACTGATTGTCCGAATACAGTTTGGAAACCCAATGAATTGTCTATTCAGTGAACACTAGAGTACACAGTACTAGTATAGCTACTATCATAAAAGGGCAGGATAAGGTGTGCTCAAACAGATTACAGTCCTTATTGCTTTAGACCTCTAAAGGGAAGTGCTCCTGGGCACCCAAGGTGAGATTCATAGCAACAAAATAAAAGTCAGTTTATCTGATTTTGCAATTGAAGTGAATTTCAGGGGTACAGTACCCCAGTATCACTGGGGGATGCATTCACCCCCCGCACCCCTCTTCCGCCGCCCATATTCCCCTTAGCTGAATCCTGGATCCGTCCTGATTTTTTTCTTCAAAATTTCTATTTTAATACTTCTATAAATACAGTACTGTACAGTCAGAAAAAATAATGTACAGTACTACAGTATACGTTTATGAAGAAAGAGCAAGGTAAAGTTGTTCAAAGACAGGCTTTAACATATGATATCAAATTTCAGTATGTTGTTCATTGTGGTCTTGCTGCTTCTATGTCAAATTCCGAGTTCGAATCATGTTAAGTCATTCTTTTGTCAGTCAAAAAATACTGTATTAATAAATTGACAAACTAAACAAGAGGAAACATGCAAACCAAATCTATATTTTAAATAATTTATTTCTTTCAGGCAACTCTTTTTAAAAGATGATAACCGAATTTAAATATAAAGGTCGTGTACATAGTACATACGACTATTTCATAAGCATGTCCAAATCATATCTTCTGTTGAACACAATATAAATAATATATACATATTATATACAGTCAAATCTATATTGTACATATCTACAAGTACAAAATAATTGTACTGTACTGAAACTGGTGTAAGCTCACCTAAACATTTTAAGTTTTTATGACAGTTGCTCAGTATAAGTCCAGAATACAATCTGGCTGAAAAAACATGCTCAAAAGTAGTGGGCTTATACCAGTGCCAGAACAACAGCAAGGCAAAGGGTAACAAGGACTTTTACTGTAGTTGAAAGTGTGAACATAAAAAACTTGGCAATATTTTATGAACTTAAGCATGATTAATAAACAAAATTATAATAAATACCAGTAATACTAAATACTACAAGTTCAGTACTAGAAAATAAATATTAAGTAGCGTTTTTTTTAAATAACGGTTTTTGGCACATTATTAATTGAATATAAAAACAAAAAAAAGGGTTATTTATTCTAAGTTGTATAATTTGTGTGAATAGTACCCTACTGTACCTTCCACTCCATGTTTTAACACATAGCCCACTCAAAAGTTGAAAGCACCAGAAAATTCACCTTTTTACAAGTACAGTACTGCAATACCGTACTTGGTTTTATTTTGGCAGTAGAGTCATGGCAGTTTGCGGATTCCTTACCTGACACCCCTCCCCCACCAAGTTTTAATACATAAATGACCAGAAAGTTAAAAGCACCATAAACTGCTGTCACAAGAAGTAATTTTCTTTTGGCAGTACACTGTACAGTGACACAGGACGTATTGATAGGCCTAGTAATGGCAGTATGAAATATTATGTCCTCAACGGGGAGATTAATCGCACAAGAATAGTACTGTTTTTGGAATTTTAACCCTTTCAAGTTTCAGTTTTACAGAAAATATAAACACAGTAATATACTGTATACATTTACACAATATCTGGGATGAATGCAGTATTTGGTGGTTAAGGAGTACGAGTGCTCAAGTTACCTCATCCCAACTATGGTCGGGCTAAAGTGGGAATTTTGAAAATTTGAAAATTTTTATCTCTGTGATTGGAAATTCCACCCTGCTTTTTCTACCGATTGCATCCCTGCATTCACCCCTATATTGTACTATTTGTTATACGTTACTTATACTAATATTAGTTAAATGACATCTAGAATCACTTTTTGGGTAATTCGATGGAGTTTTCGTAGATTCACCACAACACTTAACGTTGAAAATAGAAAGTAATTTAGTAAATAACCTATCTATTGGTTGTAATGAACGCATCCAGAGTGGAACATGTTTCCATGTCTTTAAACATTCTGGCAAATATTTACTGCATTTATTTTGCATGATATTAATTATTACAATTATTATAACTAAACTAAGTATTATTGTTCCTACTACAGCAAAGCATACAGTTCCTGCCAAGGATAAGGCAAAGACAAATCCAGGAAGCAAAAAGAACATAAATATTAAATAAACTACTGCAAACCAGCGATACGTTGCTGTTGTGTTACCTAAGCCTTTTGCTAATTTAACTGGCACTTTGCGCATAAATGGAACTGGGTACCAGATTAAAATACCAGAGATGTTAAACAGCAAATGACATAATGCTATTTGTAAAGAGCTCTCAAATTTGCCACTGGACGAGGCCAAAGCAGCCAAGATTCCAGTCGCCGTTGTTCCGATGTTAGAGCCCAAAGTTAATGGGTACATGCGTTCTAACCTAATAACCCCCATCCCAACAAGTGGCGTCATAGCGGACGTAAAGACTGAACTGCTTTGCACAATGAACGTCATTACAGCTCCGACGAGTATCGTGATGTAACCAGTCAACCACTCTAGCTTACCAGGTAAGTTTGCATTTAGGGTCTTCTTGATGATGCGAGCAACATGACCTCGTAACATTTTGTTCAGCGTCTTGACAAGACCAATGAGGCATCCACACAGGAGGGCCAGAGAGACGAACAGAAGGATTCCGCCAATGGCAGTCTCTGATAGATTTGTGTTGGCAAATAGGTACTGACCTAAATAAGATAAAACAATTCAGTTAAATCAAATTGTACAATATATGCATGTTTGACAATTTTAAAAGCAATAGTCGTCAGTAAATCAAGTAATTTGTTTCTTTTCCGCAACTTTTATATTAACATTATTTTTAATTAATGACTAGATTATATTTAGTCAAATTATAATTTCTTTAGCCAAACTTTTAAAAAAGGTAAAAAACTCATAAAAATGCAATGCAAAATGTGCATTTCTCAGGCCTATAATTATGTAGATATTTGTGGTAGGGTAAAAACCAACCCAAAACTCATGCCTGACAAGCAATGTTTTTTTGGACCATTTACCAGTATAAATTTTTCATGGGAGAACAGTGTACACCAATGTTCAACATTAAATTGGCAAATTTGATTTGTACATAAATTTATTCAAATGAGAATTAGCTGAGGGAGGAAAATTTAAGTTTTCATCTTTGGAGTTTGATCTTGAATATTTATATTAAATTTTCTATCAAGAATTTGTTAAATGCTATCAACAATTTGAAAACTTTACTTACATGATTTAGTGCCAACTTCTTCATATAGCGTCTCATTGCCATCAGCCGTACCGTTCATCTTGGCTGTAGTGTTTACTGCAATTGTTGCCTTCTCGCACCATTTCTTTAGAAGATTAGCTTCTTCAGCCTTCAGTTTCCCGGTAGATATCTTATTCAGAACTTTGCTGTCAATCTAAAAAAATAAATAAATTTATTAGTTTCAAATGGATTCACAAACACAAGAGAACATGATTGCATGAGCATAGTAGATCTCACAATATTCAACATCCTTTTATACCATCTATTTTGTTTGGTTTTCTGCAAAGTTCATACTAGATTGAGTCATGGGACTGTAAAAAGGTCCGGTTTAGTGTGAAATTAACCTTCCGGAGGGTCAGTTTTCAGAGGGATGACTGTAATAAGCTGGAAGCACTAGCAGGCCCGCTAATAACTCCATAAATACTGCCACAAATATTGCTTGCTTTGAAATTCTAACACTAGTGGCCCGAGAATTGTAATACTTTATCTTCTCTCTCCTTTAGATTTAGCTGGATGTGTTGAACTATGGTACATTATGTCAAACGATTTATAAAATATCTAGAAGAAGTGCTAGTGTAAATACGGCGAACTTATGTTGTTGGCTGCAAATGGATAAATAAAAATAATGATATGTACCTGAATAATCATCTTTGTAAAAGGCTTTGTGAGGACCTTCAGAAGTTCAACATTTGCGGCCTCGTTGCTCTGAATGTTGAACCGAGCTACGATCAAGCTGGTTAAACGGTACAAGTAACCAGTCACAGCCTCAATGGGAAGAAGTACGATGACGGCTAACCAGTTGAACATGTCATGAACAGTAGCACCACCAAACGCCCTGCGAAACTCGTTCCTATCACTAGACTGAGCAAGAGAGACGATCGTGTTGGTGACAGATGTTCCAATGTTGGCACCCATAATGATGAAAATAGCTGGTTGGACTTGTAACACTGAAATGTTATAAGAAATACAAAGTTTTACAACACATTTTTTCAAAGTAATTAAGTCATCTCATTTATTGGGGGATGATAGCAACATTAGGAATGATCTTCAAAATCACAGAATTTGTAAACAAATTAACTCAACAGTATAGACAAACCATTACATAAAATTGAACACTTGCTACACAATTTTAGACCAGCATCATGTGAGACTTAAATTATAAACTTACATTCTTATACAGGCAAACTTGGAAAATACAAAGTCGCATTGAAAAAAAAAATTAATGGAATACAACCATCTGGCATGGAAATTATATTATTTGTAAATAATTTGACTTATAGCCAAGGCCCCTATATACAGTCGCTGTGCATCTATTTTTATTAGACATTTGTCATTACAGGAACAGGGATGTAGCTAGAAAAATCCAAGGATGGGCCAGCAACAATGTAAGGGTGGGTGGCATGACAACTAAAAACGGTATTTTTACCTTTTCAGAGGCTTAGGGTGGGTGGCAGGTTGCATTTAGGCTGGGTGGAAGGCCTTAAAATAATCTGTGGAACAATTTTAGGGTGGGCGGCCCCGCCCACATCCGCCCTGCATAATTACATCCCTGCAGGAAGAAAATGTTTTCACCCCAATTTTAGGGGGCTTATCCCTGTTAAGTCTGCTTCAAATCCGCCACTGTTTGAAATTCAAATTTTTTAAGAAAAAAATTTTTAACTTTGGAAAATAAAATCATTCAAATAAAATTTTAAACTTACATTCTGCAGCTACCATAGAAACAATAATTGATGTTGAAGTACTGGAACTCTGTACAAGGACGGTTACCATGATTCCAAGCATTAGACCACAGATCGGATTGCTCAGTAGCTCATTCTGGGCCAGGGCTTCTCCTGCAGTCTTTCCACCAAGCAGACGGAATGCAGAGCTCATAAGGTCAAGTGAACAGATGAAGGAGTACAGAAAAAATATCACCAAGACTGGCTTCAGGAACCACATAATCACACGTTTTACTTTTTCCCAATTTGTTAGTTCTGTGTAGACAAAAACGTAAAATAAATTACCTATGTGTACAGTTCTTCTATAAACAGGAGATCTTTTTTTATTTGTCTACACTGAAGAGATGCAATCAAACTTGCCTTAAGTTAAACAAAGTTGAATTTATTTTTCATGACCGTAAATTAATGGTTTTCCCATTACAGTATTAAAATTCTGTTGAACACATTTTCAATGTTACCTTTGAATTTGATTTTCGGCATGTTTGACTCAAAGATTTCTTCAATGTTATCAAAATGCACAAATCTGTAGTGTAAAATTGAGTTTACATAGTTTTGCAAACAACTTTTAGATGAACAGTCAATTGAGGTTTACAAATGCAATACTGTGTATTTAATCTTGTATCTTATCTGATAATATACCTATTGCATTGCAAACACAATTATGTAATTATTAGGTTTACTAACACTTTCAGATGATAAGTTTAATATTAAAAAAAAAAATGGGTAGTGTAATCAAGAAGGTGTAAACCTCCCCGGTGTAATCCCATTGAACGATATTATCATTTGCACATTTTATTTCATTTTTTAGTTATCCAGCATATTTTATATTATGAAACACTATCATTAATTATATTTTAAGGCCTAGCTTCTAGGCCTAGGCTAGGCCTACTTAACTTTTTTTTTTATTAAAGATTTAACTGTAGATCACTATTTACTTACGGATCCATGGTTTTGTTGTATCTTGGATGTCAACAAGACTCCAGTGATCTTCAAGATCTTCTGAATTGTCGTCTCCACTTGAGTCTGACATGTCCAACTTTGTATGTTCGTTTACTTCATCTTTATCATTTGGGTCATTCTGAAATTAATTAAAATCAACAATACTCTGTATTATTAGTAATTACAGATACTGTAGGCCTATACTCTAGGCCTAGCCTAGGCCAGTAATAAAGAGAGTAGGCCTAGGCCTAGGCTACTTAAGGTCGGATATGGGGAGGGAGGCACCGATGTTCCCCACCCCTCCCCTACACAGAATTGCTCTCCTGCTGGAAACAAAGCTACAAAATAATAAATAAGTAAACGAATGGGATGATGAATGTGAAATGAATCATTTTTGAATGATGAACGAATGAGTGGAATGATGAAATGGATGTTTGGAATGAATGAATGATGGTTTAATGGATGAATGAATAAATTAATGGACGAATGGACAATGAATGTTGAATGAATGAATGACTGAATGAAATGAAAAATGAATGAATGAAATGAAGCAATAAAAGAATGAATGAATGAATGAAGCAATAAAAGAATGAATGATGAAATGAATGAATGAATGAATGAATGAATGAATGAACGAATAACAAACATTTGTTGTAACTTACCGTGTCCGTGACATAAGTAGTAGAAGTGAAATTTGCTCCTCCATGTGCTTTTGGATGAAAATCGGGATCAAAATTGACAATCATATCCATCTTCTTCAGTTGATTTTCATCATCTGCCATCATCTTCGAAGTTTCGTATTTTGTTGGTGGATCTTTTGGCAATTCAACTTTAGTTGATGAATTATTTAACAGACAGTCAGCAGATGCTGAACCTGAAATTTTACTTGGTTTTTGATCATCTGTGAGAACCATCTTGGTCGGACAACAGTCAGCCATGCAACTGAAATTACTGAATGAATACCGGTTTCTTTTTTTTCTCCACATGCCCAGCCCGGCGAATTAACCAATCAGAAAGCGCGATGGGCGATAAAAGTCCCCTCGTTTCTCATCGATGATGTTCACATGCACACCAGCAGCAAGCGCGTGTACACTTATTCCAGGGGTTACCCACGCTATGAAATATTGTGATTCATTCTTTATAATTAATTACTAAAATGTCAATATTTCAATCATTGTGAGAATATTATACACTTTTTATACCTATTTACAGTATAATATGATACAAATAATAAGACCTGTTTACGTGAATAATTTAAAAGTGGTACTGTTTTAAATCTGTATGTATTTACCCCGGGCTTGTACTTAACTTGACACCATGAATGACTTTACTACGTACTACGGTTGACAAAACAACGGTGGTGGCAGTATCAAACAAACTAGCGGGAAATTACAAATCGGTTATTGTTCAAAAACAAAGTACATGTACAGAACTTGCTGGTATACATGCAAGGAATTTGAATTATTGAAGGAAGATGTTATATTTTACATCCTCTGCTTCTATAATAATTCAATGGGTTTTAATTTGGGCCAATACAAGGATAGGCTAAATCATAACCCCGTCCATAAAAACGTACTCTTGTATCTCGGACAAAGAACGGCCCAAGCAAATTAATAACAGCGTGCTCAGACTGTAGGGCTGGTACTTTCATAGTTACCATGGAGGAAATATACCTCCATGGTTAAACGGGATTTTTTCGCCTTTGTAGACACCTCATCTTTCATAGGCCTACATCGCGTTTTGAAAAAAATTAAAAAATATTGGAGCTAAACTTTATTATAAACGCCCAAATGAATGCAAAATTCCTTTTTAAAAGCATGAATAAAAAACAATATTATACCAGTATATATAGGTCTGAATAGGTTAAACAAAACGTAAAGGTAAATAAGTATTTTTGTTTAGTTTTTGTTTATAATTGTTACAAGTGTGGAGCAGGGAGTTGTTAATTAACAACTCCCTGCTTGGAGGTACCATCTTTCCTGTCTCTACGTCGTTGAACAAATTAATAAATAGGCCTAAAATAAATTAATTTGGAATAGACCTACCGTGTTTTTGTTTTTACATCCCCTACACAATGGTCGGAAACGGTCCATTGAACAAAACGGAAACGGAATTAAATACTAGATGGGCGGCAAAAATGTAGGCTAAATACTACAACAATGGGCTAACCCGGCGCGAGTTTTACATCTGCAGGCGCCCGGAACCCCCCCCCCCACCACTTTGCCTTATGATGACATTTTTTGAATAGGGTCCTCATTTTGACCTATGGACTTACAAGTGGCTGATTTTAGGGGGGAGGGAGACTCAAGCCCCTCCCCTAAATTGACACGAAAATAAACCCAATTATTTTGGTGACATGGGATAACTACAGAAGATGCACAGCGGCCCGGTGAGCCTATGAAGATCCCTAGAGGCACACCTCGTCGGACCTGTTATTGCAAGCAGTTAAGTTTGCCAAAACCAAAATCGGGATTTATCCCCCCCCCCCACTCTAAATTACAATACTGGATCAGCCCCTTATATTAACTTCTTATTTGAACCTAAAAAATATAATGTTTACAATGATTAATTATCTGTGAAAATGGCCTCAGTTGAACTGGAAACGCATTTGAAGATGTCCTACACCATAAACATTGCGCTAAACTTCGGGCTCATTCTATCCGGCCCGCTATCCAGTTCTTCCCATGCATCGGGTGCTAGGGAGGTCCCATAAATACAGAGGCGGAGCGAAGCGAAACTGAGGGGCCTGATGTCAAGTTGGACGAGCATAGATTGAGATTTAGAAACGCATAGCAATGGAATGCATGCAAGTTTTTTTTTCTTATCGCTCCGTGCACTTTTATAGGCCTTAATTGTACAAAAATAATATATTTTGCCAAGTCAAAAAGGTAAAGCAAGAACAAAAGGAGAAATCAGGGCCGTAGCCAGACTTGAAAAACAGACGAGGCGAAGTCTGGGGGTCACGTAGGATTCTAGAGACTGGAACCCTCTGTTGGAGGTCAAAGGATGAGTCCCCTTGAAAAGCCAAATTTTGAAAATTTCAGACGGGCAACTGCTCTGCCCCATGCTGTACGGCACTGGCCGAATGTGGGTCACTTGGAGATTTAGACAGGACCAAGATAGCTTTTAAAATGAATAGGCCTATAGACCTGACCCGCGGAACCATTTTAACAAATAAAACGGTTCAATAAGAAATTATTTTTTTAAAGATTTGTTTAAAGATGTATTGTCACTTGAAAAATGACAAAAATTAGATTTTGAAAATAACTTGCTTATCTTGAAGAAATA
>JAOTQE010108012.1:0-13420 GCA_025631205.1 Nesometra sesokonis
GGTGCAGAAATGTAAGGGTGGGTGGTAAATTGATCAAAACCGGTATTTTTACCTTTTTCATAGACTTAGGGTGGGGTTGAGTTAAAATTAGCCTGGGTGGAAGGCCTTAAAATAAGCTTTACGGTTGGTGGAATATTTTTAGGATGGGTGGTCACGCCCACCTCCGCCCAGCATAATTACATCCCTGGTGAAACTGTAACATGGCATGGACTATATTTACAGGTCCACTATGTCATACTTTATAAACTAAGTCTCATTATGAGGCTTAGTGAGCAGCACTGTTAGGTCATGGGAAGGAACCTGGTGAAGACAAACATGCTAATAGGCAAGCTACAGCAGCAATAAAAAATCTCTATATTAATACTTAATCAGTGCATCCCATTTGTAAATTACAGGAGAGCCGTGATTTACTCTCCTAGGATTAGTGAGGACAGCATGTTGCTCTCATTGCAAATATTTAAAATCACTCTCCTCATGTATTTGAGGAGAGTTATTATAAATTTACTTAAATGTACACTATAAAAAGCAATACATTAGTAGCAAAATTGTTAAATAAAACATACATCTCAAGTTGTTTCCTAGCTAATGAAATAAACCTACAATGGGAAATCCCCTTTCAGGCAGTAAAAGTAAGAAAATGACATTTATAGCACTGGGTGCAACACAATTTATTCCTTTTCGTATAACCAACCAGCTGACCTTTGTGTAGAGGTTAGACACATGGTTTATATTTCCCTGGAAAGTTCTATGCCAAGTGGTTGATTTACCTATCCCTAGTTGTATAAAACACAATGTGTTTTCGGTCATCTGACAGAAAAATTATCTGTCAAAATTTCAGCTCTGTTACTAAATTAAGGAGCATGATAAATTGCTCTTCTTAAGCAGGTTAAAGAGTTTCGAGGAGTATCATAGTGCTGGCACTCCTAAAAAATGATGGACTGGTTAATTATTACTCAAAAAAGTACATTTATAAAAACCAAAAATCTTATTAAATATCATAATTTTCAAATATACCCGAGACAAGTTCCATGACAATATAGATTGGATGTCGATCCGTGCAAACACCAATTAACTTCACAATATTTTGATGATCATATTGCTTCAGGATTTTAGCTTCCATCAGGAACTTCCGTCGGGAATCGGCATCTACAGTTTCTTTACATGTTTTGACAGCAACAGGAAATCCATTTTTTTTCAAGACACCACGAACAACATCTCCAAAATGACCCTTGGAGAGAATTAATAATAAAGAGAATTTTAAAAACTAGACTAAGACTCTGCTATGTTGCTTCTGATCTTGGGCAAGATGCTTTATATATGTTGATTCACTTCAGGTAGGATTGTAAGATGGAATGATCTTCCAAGATGTTTGAAAGTTTCACATTAATTTGGGGAGGGGGGTTAGTATGGGCATGGGTATTTGTCTGTTGGGGCAATGTCAAGGGTTTAGAAGCAATTAAAAAGAAACTATTTAACACTGATTTACTAATATAAATGAATTGTATTTCATAGGTTTCTTATTATCATCATCATTATTATCATCATCCTCATTAAATGGCTTTTACATGTAAGCTGCTGACAACGAATACATTCACCCCACTAGGCACTTTTTAGGGAATGAATATACTCCTCAAAAACACCATAGAATTCCCTTGTGTCCTTCAGAGATTACATTGCATGCTGCAACCTAATGCATGGTTGGAGAAATGCACACTCTGATAATTGTATATGATACCAAGCCAAGGGTTGGAAACACTAATAATTGCACCCTCTATTGCTTGGGCTATAAATCTCAGCCTATTTAGTCACCAAGGTGATTAACATTGTTATAGTGCCATTGTTTTTAATCTAGAGTATGCAGTCTAATTAGAAGAACGTGTAGTAGTAGTGAAAATGTTAAAAATGTTTCATATTACCAAACTGGATCCCTTGTGTGAAAAATACCTTGTGTATGTTATTCACTATTTCCTCTTATCTTTTAATATAAGTCCACTGGCAAGGGAGTCATGCATACACACACGAGTTTGAGATAATTTCTCAATCTGACAAATTCACAACACTTCAAATGTCTTGGTCCCACCTTAATCAATGAGCCACCTCATCAGGTTAAGGTGGAATTTAAAACTTAGCGTGCCATGGTAATTTTTCTTACCATGAATTTGTAATTTTAAAGTACCAATTAAAAAATAAGACAAGCTTACGGCTCCCAATTTTTCTCCAAGTTCAATGTCCTCATGTCGAAGGTCATGTTCATCCCTTACCCTCATGACGCCAACTTTTAGAACAGCTTGCGATGCTTTGGTTACCGGGTTACCAGATTCTAACTGACTGTAGATTAAATGTGTTACGCTTGCATGGGCTTCTCCTTCCAATCGATATTGCTTCTGCATGAACAAAAAGAAATTTAATTTAGCAGTAAATATTATGTTTTTCTATTACCCCAGTATTCTTAGAGTGATGGGCTACCTGTAGCACTGCCATTTTTTTGTGGACAAACCATTACATCACACTGTCATGAGTTTATGAGTGTCATTTCCAAATATAAATTACTGTTATGACCATCAAGTGAACTATGACCTACAATGCATGACTAACCTCTGCCGTTACTTGGATTGGAAAATGTCGCACTCTGTTGTTGGCACGAGCAGACAGAACGTACTGACCGGATGCATCACTCTTTTCTCGTACAAGGAAGTCACCATCATTAACAAGTAGCACTTCAGCATCTCTACGTGGAATGGCGCCATGGTACCACACTTGTTCATCAAGGGGTTTTTCTTTCTGTGAATTAAATAAAATAATATTTGGTCGAGCTGAAAGAAGATGTAAATTGAAAGAATTTAAATTTGAGAGGTGGTAATTGTAACTAAATTAAAGAGCTTGAGTAAGTGGTTGATGATATAATTTGCAATTCTGCAAAAATTCATAAATGGGCATTGTTTTAGGAAAGGTAAATCTTCCAATTTTTTGTAAAACAGGTTTTTAATTTTGTTTTTGTTTAATAAAAAATCCCACAAGCAAGCAATTCCCACACAAGAATTAACACTCAACAAGTCAATATATGGTTTGCTGCAAAGAAGGCACAAAACTATAACATTGTCTCGGAAAGAATTAAAAGTACCAGTAATTAGGTAATAGCTTTGCATGATTCATATTCTGAATCTGATTTTACAGATGATATTCATATAAAAAATATTTCACTTTTTATTCCAGTATAAAAAGTATTAGAAAAGCAGAAGCTATTTGGATTAGAAAACATGATAACAACATGAACAGAGAAGAAGGGGTTTAATTAAAAGCTATCTAACATCTGCAATAAACTCATTGTTCTTGAAAAAACTGGAGGGCGTTCTACAACATCGACAGTTCCTGTAAAAACAACCAACCAGACATTGTCTGATGAAGCAGTGATTTAATCATTTGAGGCAGTGATTTAATCACTGCAAAACGTAACAAATACGTATATTTTTTGGGTTATTTAAACTTTTTCTACTTATATTCTAAAAGCCAGATGAAATTATTTGAAGAAAATATTGTTGCAGATGGCTTTCTATACCTCTTTTTCTGCCAGTGACACGTCCCCATTGATTTTCCTTGGCTTCTGTTTGATAATTGAATTTAGGAGGGATCTTTTGCCACTGCTGGAATCTGATTGAGTGGTGTTTGGCTAAATAAAATAAAAGAAAAAAATATTATATTTTGGCATATATATGCTTCACAAAGTACAGATCCTTGGCAAAGAAGAACAGTGGTATCCCGGTAAGGTCAAGGAGGCGCTTTATATCAAGATCAATAAGCCTCTCCTCAACCGTGACCAAGGCCTGCAGCTCTCCCCGATTTATGATAGAGTTTTACCTAAGCGTCACCTGACGGCATTCCATCATTCACGTGATCAAGGCCCTTAGTGGAAGGAACCGAAACGTAGTGTTTCTACAATTTCTGTCTCTGAGTAAGTGAATTATTTATTTATCATCAGGCTATTTGTTTGTTAGTTTATTGTCTAACATAATCAATTAGTTAATAAATTAAACAATCAATTAATCAATTTTTAAAAATCTTGTGTTTAGGCAAATTAAGGATATTTTTAGACTTTATTACTCCAGTCATTGGAATAAACGCTTATGGAACATACACAAACATAATTTGAACATTAAATATTGCAGCTGTAATCAGCTCAGTTTGTATTTGTACCCACTCCCAGGTATACACAAGAACACCAATGCCAAGCAATGTACAGGCATGAACTTCACATTATTGATCATTTGGATTCTGGATTGGATCTGCTGGGCCGACAGTATTTATACTCACTCTCAGTGTTCCTTGACTGGAACTTTCTTCGTTGAACTCAATCCCTGGAGACGGCATTTCATCACCTAGTGCTTTGATTGGGTCGTCTAATATCATGTACTGTGCACTTAGTTTGGCCTCCAAACAACGCTTCTCACCAATCAACTTTAGTACTGTTCTGTAGTCTTTCTGTTTTGCAAGTAATCTTTAAAAAAAGTAAGAAAAGTTCCATTTAATAATCTCAGCTAAGAAGTGCATATTCTATTGACATACATGCTACAATATTATGTTGAGATTCAATGTTTCAACATTAATTATGTCATCATTAAGTATAATGAATATTTTAAGTGTTGAAATACATGCTACTATGTTGAGATTGATTTGATTTGATTTAAATATATACTACATATAATATACTCTTAAAACTAATACACAACAATATATACAGTACATAAAATAATTAAAACTACAAAAAAACATAAGAGCACACCGGGGATAACCCTATAATCATTAAAAAATACAATTATTTCTATAGGGGTCGATTTTTCAACATTAATTATGTCATCATCTATTAGAAATTATCTTGACATAACCATTGTCAAAATATTAAGTTTGTAACATTAATTAAACAGAAGAGAACAGATTTATGTCATCATCAGGAATAAGGATGACAAAATATTAAAATATTGAATCTTAAAATGATAGCATTAATTCAATACTTGATATATTATGATTACATATTTAATATTTTGGTAAGCCATTTCGTCCCTGTACAGTTATGTTTTTAAAGAAAGTACTCATAATGGTGTGTGTGTGGTATTTAAACAGGCCTCGAATTTGGGCTTTGTAGGGGCAAGGCCATTTTGGGCTTGATTTTAAGAGGTACAACAGGGCATCTGAGGCAATTTTTTAAAATTGTATTCTTATGTATTACTTAAAATAAGGGGCACCAAGGCCAACGTGGCCTTGATGATGGTCAAATGTTGAAGGCACCGAGGCCAAATGAGAGGGCACCGGCAGCAAATGGCCTTGGTGCCTTGGTTAAATTCGATACCGGGATATATATTCGTTTGTATCCCAGACCTCTTCAGATATTTGAATGTCTCCTCTACGTGTTTGTATCCATACAAAGGGCTATAGCGCCACTTGAAACTTGGTGTCACAGTTACGGAAAAAATTTCCTAACATTGTTTCTGTAACTGTGATGCCAGTATAACTATACAGGGCCGAAATTGCTTATCAATATATTAAATACAATTGTAATCATAAGGTCGTATATGGCCCTAACTGAAATTAACAGGCTGATCTAACAAAGGTATGGTTTATCAATAGTTGATACTTGCGCAAGTAAATTGATAGGTCTGGCTCTTTAATCTAGTCTAATCCCTCGTTAATAAATCAGACAGGTATTTTTTATTTTTTTTTTTAATTTTTATTTATAACTTATTTAGCCAGGATAGCATTTCAGTGGCATACATCATATTAAAAATGAATCAGGTTATATACACTGGTTTTCAAATGGTCCTGGAAAAAAAATAATGTGTAAGATTTAAATAATGGCCAAGAATCAGCGGAGTGTCGCCATTCGTCTCCGCTCTGTTGCGGTCCCGGCCACCTACCTAGGTGACCAAACAAAGGAACTGGAAACACATTGCCCTGCCACATATGACCGGGTGCTCAGAGACAGCGATTAAGATAGAGTCACCCTGATGATAATGCCAATTTGAATTTTAGAGGTCTTTGCGGAGGATACTTGCAATTGACATGGCCATAGTAGTTACCTTGCTACTAGTTAAATGATGACTTTCAGTTTTTTCATTCTAGCCCTCTCTAACATTCACCTCTTCACTCTTACCTTCCCTCTGATAAAGTACTTATAATCCAAATGTAAAAAGTGATATTCTGATTCCATTTTGTATATTATTGTTGTATAATTAGGTGGGAATAAAATGATGTCATACTTTGATACTACACGGCTCGATTATACTTTGTTCAAACCCTTCAAAACTTTAGGCATTCAGATAGCATGATTTTGTTAGTATCCTTTGAAAAAAAATAACACCCTCTGACTAGGTTGATCTACCATGTTAAATTACTAGGGAGATCTACCTAGCAACATAGAGTACTTCCTAGTAAGGTAGTATAATTTCCCTGCCTTAACGTTTAAACAATGGCTGTATTTTCCTATGTATACTTGTAGAGCATTGCTGACCATCTTCTTGATATGGTAGTTTTTATAGGGTTAACCCTGTTAACTACCTTTATCTACCTTGTCACTACAATTATCTACCATGTTAACAGAGTTATTTTTTTCAAAGGGTATACAGAGCATTTTTCAAGGTCGTATCCTGCATAGTCTTTACACATGGTTAAAATGAAAACACGGCCTCAAAAACACATGTTTCGGTGACCCACAGTGCATCACCCATTAGTGGTCATGAGTGGAAGCAGTGCTTTGTTCTCAGGAAGAAAATTCCAGCACTCACAAATCATAGAGGAAATTGCGAGGGACCTTGGACTATCTTGGACTTCTGTGACAAATTAATTTTAATGAAAATTGCACAAGTGTATACAATGAATGGTGCAACAGAAAAGAAAAATGCACTACAAAAACCAACATGATAATTTTTGAAGAAAAAGGTGAAGAAAATTAGCTTCAAAGATGAAAATACTTTTCATTTGAGATTGTAGGCAATAGACAAATGGAAACGTCTAGAACATGCATTTTGTAATCATGTTTATTTGAACAGATTTCTTCCAATAGGAAGAAATTGAAATTTGCTATGTATAATTAGGATAGTGTAGTTTTAGAAGCTGACATAAGAGGGTTCAGAAGAGTGTCAAACTAAGACCCATTTTTATGCCAACAAGTATATGTGAGGTGTCGTGACAAAATGAGTCGTGTTGTACGCCACGTCATTTTGAGATATTCACAAAATAGTAGTTTTGTTAAGTTTAGTAATTAAATTTTATGATTGCAAACTTCCAGTTTACATTTATGTACAATAAACAGGCTGTTTTTCAAAATCAATGGAAAAACATACAGGAAGTCAACAGTTGTTTATCTTTTAAAAGTCAATTTTCTCTAAAGTGTGTTTACATATACCTATGTTTTAAAATGATTTTTCTCTGGTTATACTGAAGCCATGAACCTCACTTAAAAACCAATTTAAAGAATATAATCTCTTCATATACAACAATATCTCAATTTTGGTTTCATGGTGACACCTCACATATCTACTCTTTACTATTAATATTGATGTAGCTAATTGTCCTCAATGGCATCTGTAGGCAATAAAATTATATTAAATTAAATTGACTCCAGACTTACTCAACTATCATGCTTTCTTGTGCATCTGTAGGATGTATTGACTTGATTTCTTCCTCTAAGTTCTTCAGTTCATTTTCCTTTTCTGATAAAACCTGCCTTAAATTATTTAACTCGTCACCAATTTGAGAATGTCTGAATAAAAAAGGTTAATTTAAACATTTTCATTTTGTGTCACATCCAACAGTAAAGAATCAAACAGAAAACAAGTTACTACTTACTGAAAAGAAAATAACAGAACAAATAAAATCATGAATTTTGGAAGGAATGGGCCTACTTAATTGGTTAAACATCAGGGTCAGTGTTTTTTAAAACTCAATAATCCAACTTTTTGGCTAAATACACAAAGTTATCTTGAAAATCATAGGAAAGGCATAAAGTTAACCAGAAAAGTATAGGAAAGACATAAAGTTATCTTGAAAATTGTAAGAAAGACGCATAAAGTTATCAAGAAAATTATAAGAAAGACATAAAGTTATCCCAAAAATAAAGATATGTATACAATTACCTCAAATAATACTATAATATTAAAAAAAAAATAATATTACTTAAAATATATTAAAAGGGTGAAATAGGGAAATAATTCCTGATGGACAAAGTCAAAGCAAACGAAGGGCATGTCGAAAATGAAAATGGGTTATAAAAAAATCATGAAACTGATATACACATCATTATCTTAACAAGCAAGAACAACCAAGTTAAACATGCTTCCTTGTGAACTTATAAATTATGCAGGGCGGAGGTGGGCACCCTAAAAAATTTTCACTCACCCTTAAGCATATTTTAAGACCTTCCAACCATCCTAATTTCAACCTTCCACCCACCCTAAGCGTATGAAAAAGGCAAAAACTGTTTTTAGTCATTATACCACCCACCTACATATTGTTGCCAGCCCACCCTTGGATTTTTCTAGCTACATCCCTGACTTTTATATATAGGAATCACACATCAGAACATTTTTAATTTAGTATGACAGATAAATGTGTAAACTGTACATTTTTTTATTTAATAAAAAGAAGTTCTCAGTCATTTGAAGTTTCTGCCTTTGGCTTGGCTATTACACATTTTCTCAAACAGGGCAATGCAACAATTTCTTTCAGGTCTTACGTGTGTTCAATGGCTTCACAGGTCAGATTATCTAAGACTATCTCATCATTTTTCAGTGAATTTTCAAAGTCTGACA
The DNA here is from genome assembly GCA_025631205.1 of Nesometra sesokonis. NCBI lineage: Eukaryota > Metazoa > Echinodermata > Crinoidea > Comatulida > Antedonidae > Nesometra > Nesometra sesokonis. The sequence goes on from JAOTQE010108012.1 coordinate 8,799, forward strand.
TCGGCGTTGGATCAAACTCAAAAAGATCCTTGGAAGGTGGGTCTATTCTGAAATAAACAAGAAAATATTATTAATAAATAGTAATTCAATAATAATTATAATATTTTATAGCCGTTTTGGCGATAAAATTGCTTTAGTAAAATGTCTACCTTTTCATAACATAATAATACACAATATTTGACCACAGCTTTACAACAATCTTCGGTATCATCCTCAAAGAGTAAGAGCACTTTACCTGTTCAGGGCTATGCCTATTGCTTGCTCCTGGCAAGATTGTACTTACAAAATTTTCCAAATAATTATTATTCAAGATAAAAAATTCTACAAATATAACTGTTATTATAAAATTTAAATATGTATAAATATAGTATATTTTATTGTGTATGTTTCTGTAAGCTTTGTTAAATGGATATAATATTTGAAATCAAATAAATGAATTTTGTATATGAAACAAATATAAACTTACTTGTAACTTTCAATAAATCCTACATATTCATTTTCTGGTTGAATCTCATTTATATTGTGTACAATGGTTTCATAGATTTCCAGAAACTCTTCACTGCTCGTGTTTGTTAGTTGGGCCATATGCAACATAATTTGTTTCCTATAAAATAAAAGTAACACTTCAGAACTATATTGCAAAGGGAATATTTATTTCATCACATTTTTTCCACTGTCCATTATCCCACTTCTATGTACATATAATTTTAGATATAGTTTAAGTCCAACCAAGAGAACATTTATTACTTCCAATATATGTATTATTTTATAATATAAAAATGAATAATTCATTTTGTTCAATATTGGAAAAGGGCCGAGGGCAGAAAAGACCAAGTGGTAGGCCAGCCCAGACAGAAAAACAATGAACAATTTTATTTACAAAACCAGATAAAAAGAAAAAATGATCATAAACAAATCACAGGTCACATTTTTAGATTTACATTCTTGAGTAGAGGGAGTATTATTTAAGGGCTGCAGTGACATAGTTGTCAGGCAGACTTTTATGCTATAATGGTGCTGCAATGATGGTGGGGGGAACAATTAGTCTTGCAGACATTGTAGTAGTCTTGGCAAGATTGTTTGCCTGTAATGTTCCTGATGGATGTCCGCTGCCCTTAGTGTTAGAACATAGTCATTGTGGATCTTTTCTAACTTGTTCGTATCTCTTTCGATATTTATCCTTTGATTTTTCTAAATCTTTACTTTTTGCTGAAAGTATGTTATTTTTGAAATTTTTTTTATTGTTTGAAGGCAACGGGTCTTTAAAACAAATGAACGTATCTTACAATTGTGAGACCTGGCTTTCTTGTGTTTCTTGCAGACATTGTAGTAGTCTTGGCAAGATTGTTTGCCTGTAATGTTCCTGATGGATGTCAGCTGCCCTTAGTGTTAAAATATAGTCATTGTGGATCTTGTGTAACTTGTTCGTACTCCTTAGATATTTATCCTTCGCTCTTCCTAAATCTTTACTTTTTGCTGAAAGTAAAATTTAAAAAGTGTTAAAATAAAAATGTATACTCTACAGACTTGACAATAAATTTTATCCAAATAAATGACTATGTAATACATACATCACACAGGAAGTTATTGAGAAATAAGGAAATAAACAAAGAGATATATAAATAAATACAAAAGGATTTGTGTCTATGTTGTTCCACAACTTTGGATGTAGATGTCTGATTTTTATAACTGACCCCTCATTTTAAGGCTTTTACAAATATAATATGGATGTAATATTAACTCAATTTTTCAATTTTGCGACAACTTGGTGGTTTTTTCAAATTTTCAAATATATATGATTAAAAAATGTTTAAAAAATGCGTTTTAAAAAGACCTTGCTTAGTCTATGATACTGATAAACAATTTCAAATGTAGTTTTCTCGAAACTTACATTTTAATGTTCAAACTTTGATTGTTTATAACTTCCAAAGGAAACATCGTATGAAACTGATTTTTTTTTGCATGTTATAGATAATAATATGTAGTTTTATAATCCATAAAAAAACTCAATTTTCAATTTTCCAACTTATGTCTCTTTTGGCTTGGCTATGCTACATATCTAAAACTGAATTTAATTAAATTTGTCAAAATGAGCGCTCAACTGAAGGCAACTGATCTCATGTTACCTTAAGTATGGAAAGTAGGTAATTGAGTATAAATAGTACACGGTTACTTTAAGCCATACCATATTATTATATATATTTCATATTTAAGCCATATTTATACCATAAGCATGCACAACACAATCATTAGAGACATCACTTTGAAATATATCAAATAATTAAAATTGTTTGTCAAATTATTTCAGTTCCTTTTTGTTCTGCAAAAAAATTAAGAAGGAATTGATAGTAAATGGGCTCATCACCCAGTTTCGACAACTATCAGTAACATTGCACTGAGAGTCCATGTCTCTTGTTGAGTTGAGTTGAAGGTCGACATGAGCCTATTACATTAGGGTGGCCTAGTAGGAATTAAGTTGAAATTAAAACAACTAGATTCATTGTCGGAATTGAATTATTACTAGAATATACTATACTTGGAGATTGCTTAACCATAGCAGTGTTTATTTTGTAATAAATATTGAAAATGCATTAGTATTTCAATCTGACTCCCATATTTTAAGATACTATGACAAAATATTTAATGTTAAAATATCAACATTTGAAATTGAAAATGAAAGTCCAAATATCTCTAGCAGTTTATAAACAAACTGCAATACAGTAGCAGTAGCAGTCATGTTTGTTATGGTTTGGATGGGTTTCATGTCAGTGTCATATTTGTAGTTTTTATTGCATTCAGAAAAGCTTTTAAATGGTTGTTGTACTGTAATAGCTACAATAGACTAGTCTCTTGAGGGCAATAGTACAATATTGCAAACCCTTGCTATCGTGCCATCTGGAACTATAGTTAGATAATAAGCTGTTGTAAAATTGTTCTGCTTAATATTAATGGGCATAAATGTGGCGACACAAAAATATTAACCAGTTAACAGTAGAACAGGGCACATGATTGTTAAAAATGTGTCCACATAAAATGTTGCCAACAGCAGATACATCGTACTCAGATTAAGTGTCAGCCATCAGGCTCGTACCCAGGATTCAGATGGGGGGGTGCGAAAATCTGGACCTCATTTACCATTTTCCAGTTGACAAGCAAAAAAAAAGGCCATTTGCCCAAAATTGTCGTGGTTTCATGCGCCTTTGACACGATGCGTGTCCATTTCTGCCTTTTGTGTGTTGGGGTTACATTTTTTGTTACTGAAAAAGTGGACCTTTTGGGCATTTGGGGGAGGCTGCATACACACCCATCGCACCCCCTCCCCCACCCCCTAGTATATGATGCTAGAGGAAAATGCAACAAATATGGTAGATAGATTATAGAAGAAATGACGATGTTTTAATCCAAATAAAAAAGACAAAACAGCAAAAAAAATGGGGACACTACTAGGAGTGGGAGATTGTTAAGGCAGATAGAGGAAAGGCAGGTAGAGGGAAAAAAAGCACAATAATATTAGATACAGTAGAATAAAAATTGGAAGTAAGTATTGTGAACATAAAGTGAAAATATTTGAAGGAGATGAATGGAAAATGATGACTTTGATGGACCTACCAGCTGCCAGATGACACAAGGTAGCAAGGCCTACAATTGGTTGTAATTATATTTTTCAATCATTCCAAAATAAACCTACAGTATTGATTACTAAATTATGATTGCAATTTCCTTATTTTACCCCAAATTGTGAATGTATGATAAATCCCTTCCCAGCTAACAATATTACGTTATAAGGACGTTATATAATGTTATATTTTGGTGTTAAAAACGTTACTTTGTAGAACCATAAGTATGTACTTTTAACCATATTTCACAACATCTAACGTATTTATAACGTTTGAACATTCATATAACATTTGCTCAACGTTTTGCAAACATCATTTTGTCACATACTAAATCATAATGTTTACGAACATCATAAGAACATTTTGTGTTTGCTGGGGTAGTTATAAATATAGGAATTTCTAAGCCCATCCCCATATGCATTTAAAGTATATTGTATCAATACCTTATGAAACCAATGATCCAATTTTAAAATAATCCAAAATAATCTTGTAATTAATTCAAATAAGTAAAATAATTCAAGAAGCACTGCAGGAATGGTTTTCAATTTTAGAAAAAAATAATTTTAAGATATTTCAAAGATGTATCATTATTAGTTGCAAATACAGTCAAATCTCCCAGACTGGTCACACTTAGTCGCATCTACTTTGTTAGGTTTTACAAACCTGACAAGCCAAACCCCCGGGAGGAGAGAATGATTCCTATTGCCTTAAGTTAATAATATACATATTTTTCATAAGTAGGGCCAGTGTTCTTGATGACGGGATAATTGTGTTAAGTTTTGGAAACACTTTTGGAAGGTTTACTTTGGTGATGTTATTGGAACTATATGTGAGGTGTCGTGACAAAATGAGTCGTGTTGTACGCTGGGCCATTTTGAGATATTCACAAAAATAGACAGAAATTCATAATTTCACAAAAATGAGATTGCTGTTGTTTTGTTAAGTTTAGTAATTGAATTTTATGATTACAAACTTCCTGTTTATGTTTAATTACAATAAACATGT
>JAOTQE010108023.1:0-13419 GCA_025631205.1 Nesometra sesokonis
CCCCCGCCCCACACATATACACCCCCTACACAGACGGACAACATTCCTTTGTTTTTATAGGCACGGGTGCTAAATCCAATATACCAATAACATTACCAATGTTAAGACATAATAATGTCATATCATTTGCCAATGTCGACTCTAACCAACTCCCTTGAGAGAATCGCATTTTATCGACGTCGGTTACCACCGAATCAAACTTAGCGTAAACGTCAATTATATTTTAGTCCGTTCAAATTAATGTTGTCTCTCACGTCAATTAATTACAGTAATATAACGCTATAGCTGCGATATTCACAAACATAATTGCAACTTAAAACATTTATAAAAACATTACTAGATGACTAGGCTACAACATTTTATATACGCCTGGTCAATTAACAATGAAACGCAAAACGCACCACACACAGTGTATAATTTCTGATACCAAGTTTTAGATCCGTGTGAAATCTTCAAATTGCACTGTTTTACCATGGAGAAAATAATAGTTTTCTCCATGGTTTTACTATAACCTTTGAACTGATTTGAAAGTTTGAGGAGCTTCGCTCCCAACTGCATCCACTTTTATAGTACGCTTATGGCGTACATATTTCTCAGCAACGTTATAATTTCAATCTTCGCGGGATATAAATACCTGTGCACAGTAGGTTTGCATTATTTGTGACGCTTTCCATGAGCACTTGAACACCGGTTTGAAATAAACTATCACTTGATGACTACAGAAGGTTGCTTAGACCTTATACGTTTTATGAAGTCATTCTGTAACTTGTATTTTGCAGTTATAACACAATGACATAAAGATTGAGTTCGAGTGTGAGAGTGACAACAGATTCATAAATCATAAGGAGGAAAGAAGAAAAAAATAAAGCAAGGCAATCGTAAACGATTACACCATCGCCAGGATGTTGGAGGTGTCAGAGGTTCTTAATGATCAAGTTTAATTGCATCAATGTAATCTAGTATGTCTTTTGGATATTGTTATTCTAATGGCCCCTTAATGACCTATGGCCCCAAGCCCGGATCAAGGCTAAACCGTTATGGGTAATATGTATTTTATTTTTACAGTGTCCTAGGGTAATTTCTTATCAATATGAGCTCAATTGAACCATTTTTAGCATTTTACCCTAATGACCTCCAATTGACCCTTGACCACAAAATGGAATGTGGGAGGTGTCTCAGAGCTTAACGGTTTTTCTGTAGTTTTATCCTATTGACCACTTAATGACCTTCAAGCCAAGTCCAGATTTGCACCAAATGTCGGGAAGACCTTGATACCATTGGTTCGGACATTCTTTCCTCGTATCTCTGCAGAGCTGTCTGTTTTTTTTCAGTATTAATTAGCCTACATGACCCCATGAATGGGGTTTAAACCTTTCAACTAGATTCTATAACAACGAGACAGATACAAAAATGTAGTTCTTTTTAGATTTAACAAGTTCATTTAATATAATACGATTGACATGTGTTTCTTTGCTTTTGAAAAGAAAATTTCACCTGGAATACAGACAAATAAAATGATAGTCATATTAATGAAAAGAGAGAATTAGTATTAACAAAATAAATTCACAATACTGAACCATGGGAACTAGGCGTATAATCAAATAAGACCTAAGATATTGCATGTATAAAGCAAATTCCCTCTGACTTAAATTGATATTTTAATCTGAGCCAATCCCAAACCGAGCTCAAAATTAATTTCTAGAAAGTTAGCCATCCAACTTGGAGAATTGTAATCTAGGGCGGGCTCACTCTTTCTAATTTTTAAGACTGAAATGGCAATAATGTGCGTCCGTTCTTTTGCCAAACTCAATGACAGACTGGCCAGACAACTGGTTAATAATTTATCCATTGAATTCCAGGTATCCACTTATACTCCTCGGTGGAATGTGGATAAAGTGGCTTGTTTAGGAACTCACAAACAGCCGACAAGAGTAAGTCTTGATCGACCTCGTGATTGGAAGACCGAAACGCAACATACGCCAACTGCTTCCACGTCCTCATTGCTAAAACAATACACGTTAAATGCCAAACCAACTAAATTATTAAAATCTAATAAATTGCTAATAACCAACGACTTTCGCAATGAAGGTGGAACCAACAAAGGACAAAGTTAGAAATATTTTTAGGTAAAAACATCACCTTCTACAAACAAAGACTGCCAATTTTACGCATTTCCCTTGGACCCTTAATTTTACCTTCTGTGTGAAGTGTTCATAATAATACCAACATCGTTATGTCACAATTGTGGTATTTTTTGTGTGAACATATTGTATTAATGAAGAAGAACACATGAGAAAAAAATCATGTTTAATACAGGTAGAAACAGATCTAAAAATGCAGGGGGGAAATTAAGGGGGATTAACAGGCTTAAGCCCCCCCCCCCCTCTCCCTAAAATTTACCTGATTTTGTTTTGATGCAATAACGTACTAATAAAAAATAGATGCATAGCGGCTGTAGTGGGGACCCCTACAGGATAAGTTGCATCTTTTAACGTAAAAGAGGTTTTTTATATTTTTTCTTGTCAAACGATTTCGTGACTTAAGCCCGATTGACTTAAGTCAATCCCATGGATCCGCCCCTGGACCAACAGACATGCCGCGATCCAAACAGAAAATATTTCATTAAAAGAAAAATGAATGATCTGTTCTTATATTACAAACATGTGAAATATTGCATTATGCAACATAACATGGATGGATTAAATTTTAGTATTCCCATAGGATCGGAAACCATTAATCCGCCGTGAATATTTCCATGTGGAACGCAGTAACCACAAGACCTGACAATGTAGGGAGTTTCCCTAAGTTCATGGTAGGTCGCATCAGGCTATTAGATTTATAGAAATAAAAATCAACTGTCAAATTCAAATTACAGTAAAGTTTATGGAACGACTAGTCCTTGATGATGATCGTGATCGCAACATGACGTTAGATTATAGGCTTAATTGTAGGTAAATTGGTTATTTGTTTTTATTTTATTCTATCAACTTTATCGTACATCCATATTAAAATATGTAACGGTATTTTAAATTTTTGGATTGCAAGCGATTCCAAAGTTTTGGACCAGAAACACTCCAAAAGATCTGTCACGGAAGGGAATTCATAACATTTTTTATATGAACCAGTAAAAGTTTTCCACACTGTAAAAAAATTCCGTAAATTTACGGAAAAAATCCAGGCAGCCAGGATGCCAAATCCCATAAATTTTACGGGATTTGTATTTGTGTACAGTAAATTTTACGGACGTTTTACTGTTACACGATTACTTTAGGGTAAATTCCCGTACCATTTACGAAAATAGCCCTAGTAGCCAGGATGCCAAGAACATCCTGTAAATTTTACGGGATTTGTATTTGTGTACAGTAAATTTTACGGACGTTTTACTGTTACATGATTACTTTTATGGTAAATTCCCGTACCATTTACGAAAATAGCCATAGTAGCCAGGATGCCTAGAACACCCCGTAAATTTTACGGCTAAATGCCCGTAAAATTTTCGAGATTTTCTTGGCATCCTGGCTGCCAGGACTTTTCCTGTTTTTCTACAGTGAAATTTTTTACAATGCAGGATGCGTTCTTTTATTTTGCCAATTTCAGACTCAAATTTTTATTATTTTGTTCTAATTTTACAAAGTTTTCAAAAGTAAAAATTGACTACTGTATAGATAGGCATACACTCTGCTGTATAAGGTGGTTTGAATGGCTGGTTGAAGGGGAAAATCATGTATTTTAGCAAAACGATGACTGAACATTTTGTGTCGTTCTCTGATGGAACTTCTGATTACATTACATAATGATATTAATGGAGTAATACTAAGTCTAAATGTTTTGGAAATGTATGTGATGAAATTGTTTTTTTGTCTTTTTTGGTTTCATTAAATAAAGAAGACCCTCATATGATTTATTTTCTCAGCCTTAGCTTGTTCTTATTTTATTATTATTTTTTGAGCATTTTTTTATCTCAGCCTTGTTCTTAGAGAGAGATCCATAGACTCTCGTGACTTCTACAAACCATACAGTTATATGGTGTGGAAGGTGATGAATACATTTGAACACCACCATGAAACAGTTTCTACATCAGTGCGTAACATGCACCGTATTGGAAAATCATTGGTGAAGGCGATTTAGCTTTATAGTTCGTAAAAAATGGCGTCCTATGGCGTCACATAGGTGGATTGCCATAGTGCATTGATGTTTTGACAATACCCGTTTAACAAAAAATAACCAGTTAAATTTTCCACAGGCTCCGTGGTCTTATGATTTCCCTTAATTCTAGGCTCAAAATGTTCTTATTTTACGTACTTTTCAAAGATAAAAATTACTTCTATGCCTTTAGACTTGCTCCAAGTCTGTATAATATATTTTTTTTTGTTTTTTTTTTATGGACGTGCAACGTCTAGTCTACTCTGTGGATTTGATGATTCAAATTGAATTCGAATGGCGCAATATAAATTTCTAATTATTATTAAATGTCTAATTATTATTATCTGGCCTAGTTGGTCATTAGGTTGGTCAATCGGTCGTTCGTTTGGTTTTGGTAACACTACAGTTATTTGTCTATTACAGTCGTTCCTTGAAAACAGTTTCGAGTAGCTGAACGGCATTAAATTTTGCATAAAGATTGTAGCGTTTGCATATTGTACATTCCAAGTTTACTCACTCATAGCATGGAGGTATAAAATAGATATATTTTATACCTCCATGCTCATAGTTAATGCACCAGTTCCCCAATATTGATTCCGTATTTAATTTACACCTCATTTTAATTTGTTTCTTGTTTTTATCGCAATAATTTCATAACTGAGTGAGTGGCCTTGAACATCACCATAAACATATATTTGTTGACATGCGTAAATTGTCCAGTCATGGTTCGTAGAGTATAATAGGTCTATATATTTAGAAAACCTTTGCATTGTTGTTTTAACACGTGGGTACCTATTTTTATGGTGTTATATTTCACAATTATATTTCCTAAGTACACACGTTTTAAATACCAAGTTTGCTTTGTTTTTAAACAGTATACATATGTTGTTTTCTCTTACTGGCATAATTACTTTTCAGTAATACGTAGGCGGTGCCGCTCCAGTAGAACAGAGTCTCTATTTTTGGAGGCTATATACTATATATATACCATTATATACTGTACTATACATCAGTTTGTTTGTTTTTATAAAGTTATTTGTACCTCAAATGTTCTGTTTTTAAACCATGACAGTGTGGGTCATCCTGTTATCCTACGGCGATTAAAAATAAATTAATCTTGAATTAGTTTAAATGTTTAAAATAGTTAAGCTACTGTAGTTATATTGCGGTTATATTTTAAATTATTCTTTGCAAGTCAAAACAGTATTTCCTACTATTATAATTACAAGTAAAAATTAAAAAACAATTAAGCTTGAAGTAGTTCAAATGTTTAAAGTTAACCTAGTTATATTGCGGTTACATTTTAAACTACAGATTCTTTCTTTGTAAGTCAACCCGTATTGGTATACTACCGGTATTATGATTACAAGTAAAATGGTTAAATAAATTCATTTAAAACCCCTTTAATTAGGGTTTTCAACACTAGAAGTTTAACACTTATAGGCCTACAGTAGTACTCTTAGGCCTATTTTATTAATTAGAACTCAACTTTGCCCATGTTTATTCTTTTTGTTTATTATATATATGGCGTGCCAGTTTTAAGGACCCTTTTAAAATAGGCTTCAGTGGTGAATTTAAGGAGGGGCTTAACAGGCCCACCCCTTAAAATTGTCCCGATTTTTCATGGTTTTATGCACAGGAGCTGTAGAACTCTCAGAAGCAAAGCCGGACCATTGTAAGCAGGTTTGTTTTGTTTTGTGTTTTTTTTTTTTTAAAGATTTTTATTTTGTTTTTTCCTTGCCAAATCCAAAATCGGAACTGAAACCCCCTTATTCATAATCCTGGATCCGCCCCTGGAACAGGTCCTGTAGTGAATGTTCTTGTCAGGTTCTCCTTGCATCTCTATTTCCTTTGTAATTTTTAGGGCAAAAATATGACTAAATTGTTATTAAAAAAAGAACTTTGATTCATGTTTTCCCCAGTAGTTCTTTCACAATATTTGATCCTCTCCGACATTTTCAGTGAAATATGTTAGGATCAATCATTTTCCGCCGTCTCTGAGAAAACCATCTTGTTTCACGAAAACCTGTGGCTGTCTGGTAGAAGAATTTATCTAGCGCCAGTCAATTTTTTCGGATGACACTTGATACAGTCGCGTGTGTGCAGTGCGTGCTCTACTTATGACAACTAATTGGTGATGCAATTTTGGTCATCGGAACGTGCGTTTTTTATTTAGTTTTGTTTTATCTTAATAATTTAATAAAAAAATCGTCATTATAATAAAAACATCGTATCAACTGAATGGCGAAAGTTTGAAAAGGTTTGAACTATAGATGAGAAATGCATCATATACGGGGCCATTTCCAGCCATTTTTTTTTTTTGGCTGGAGTAATAGAGCACCGTCTTTCTGATGAAAATTTAAGTCGTTGGTCCAGTGTAGCTCTACAATTATGCACCCGAGTGCACGTCAAAAAGGCAGAATACTCTTGGGTATCGGAGATTGTCTGCCTGTGGGCTGCCCAATCAACACCAGAATGACCTCATTAAAATAAGTTCACTTTGGACTTTCGCGGGATATCCTTGATGTGTCACAACACGTCAAATTGTTTAAACGGCTGATGTTAAAAAATTATGGACGAAAAACTGTAATTTTATTCATTTCGGTATTAATATACAAGTAGGCCTAATATAACATTTTTTTATCAGGAAGAAACATTTAATACTAATAGGAAATACCTACTTCCAGAGAGTCAAGGTAATGAACCTTTATAAACTTTATTATTTTAAAAACGTATAGTTTTTTTTTCACAACGAAGAGCATTCTGTGTTATAATTTCCTTAAAACTTAAAATTGATTATTTACAATAACTCGATAAGTACTACCAGTTTTCACGTAAATGAGGTATACACTAAAAAAAAATTAAAAAACCAGCCAACCTATTCCATACATTACATACTCATCTAAAATTAGGTTTCAAATCAAAGGTTTCCATTAAATGTCCTATAGGATCCTATGCTCGCTCAACTAACGTTCGACAATAAAACAGATTTGGAAGGAACGAGACTTGTGGTAAAAATGTATTGTCCGCAAAGAGAGTCGAACCCGGCTACGTGTGTATATAATAAAAGGTTACCACCAGTAAAAGGTTTTGCCCGCTCGACCATCTAACTAATACTTGATCATAAAACAATTAAAAAAATATTGAACACTCGAACCAAATTAAAATATAAAATATCGGTCGACAACAAACTGAATTTTAGAAAAAAAAACGAATTGAAACAAATTTCATGATGGCACAGAGCTGGATCTCATTGAGATACGAGTTTTCCACTATGCACCGGTTTGTGAGTCCCCACTACGTTCAACACGATATTTCTTTAAAAGTTTTAAGTTGCCATCTGGTAGTTTGTAAGTGTCTTGGTCATCAGGCGCGTATCCAGGAATTGGGGATGGGTGCTCGAACCTAGGTTGGATTTTGACAAGCAAAAACAAATCCTATTTCTCCTATTTTTACCACATTGACACGTAGTTTATACGATTTATGATTATTTTGGTGCTTTTACCTCACAGTATTCCGGTGTCTCTTTTCCTCTCGATCACCCCCTTCATTTTCATCGAAGGGAGTGATCGAGGCCCAAGTTTTCGCATCTCTATCCTAATTTTATTGTACTTTACCTCGAAAGGCGTATTTTGCCTGGGAATGCGGGGAGGGGCATGCTTGAGTAACCTGAACCTGAGCACCCCCCCCCCCCACCCTCGATCGACACTGATTGTTCGTTAGTTGATCATGCGGTCAGTTTGTTTTCCCCCTATTTATTTTGTGATCGATTTCCATTAAATATCCTTTAGATAGTCGCGTTTCTTCCATCAAAAATGGTCGTTGATTGGTCTCTTGATCGCTTGGTCGGGTAAAAGACACACCTTTAATTATAATTTTTATCTGTACATTTAATTATATTTCTTTACAAATTTGATTAGCATGTCCATGTGCTGGTTTATACTTTACATAAATGAAGTTCAAATTTGAATGCGAGTCTCGTGATTCCGAGGCCACCAATTGTTTAAGTGGTAAATTCTCTTCATAGATTGTACGACCCTTAGTAACCTAGCTCATACATTGGATTAAACAACGATACGGTTCGTTAGATATTTTATATACTTTAGTGGTATTTGGCTTATAGTCCCTTTTGCTTGTCTGGGTAATATACAGGATAAAAACCTTTGTTCGGTGGACCCGGATATAGTCTGATCGATAATGCCCCAACAAGGCAACCAGAGTGACAACAACATTACTAAACACTTTATTATTCCCTATATACAATGTAGTTTAAAATTTACCTCCAACTAAGCTCGACTTCTTCACCAATTTGTTTCACAAGGTAGGCCTATGTCAGGGGCGGATCAAGGATTGTGATTTAGGGGTGGGGGAAGCTTAACCGATTTGGTTACGACAAGCATAAACAACATCCATGCAATAACAATTGTGGCTTATAAATCTAGAAGTCTTCATATATAGAGGGTGTGCATCTGTTTTTTTTTAGTCCGGCGTCATTTAAACCCCCACCCATCTACCCCACCAAAAAAAAATAAATCGGGTCAATTTTTAGTGGGGGAAGGGGGGGGTGGGGCTTAAGCCTATTAAGTTCCCCTTAAATCCGCCAATGTTAGTTATATTATTTTTGCAATAATGTCAATAAGTTTCCTACCGATTTAGGAGAACCTCACACACAATGATATTCCCACATGGAAATTGTGTGTTTTAATACCAATAATGAAATAGGTCTCGAATTTAAGCCAATAATTTGCGAAACCAGTACCGTAATCCCGTACTACCGTACTGAGCAATGTGACTCCTTGTTAGTGGTGCATATAACATGTTCAGACAGTATGTTAACGACTTATCCTACTTTATATCAAACTTAGACCTTTCCTATACTGGAATAAACAATGCTATGGTCCAATTCGCTGGTCGCAGTTTTAACTTGTCTATTAACTAAAAAACGCAATCCTTGGGTTTAAGGCTGTGAAAAGGGATGCAATTAATTTGAAGAAACTTTAATATGGCCATTCAATTGGAAGGATAATTTGAAGTACGGTTTAAAGTAGGCCTATAAACTAATGTAAACTAATTTTATACTTTGAGCGTTGTTTTGGTCATAATGTTTAAACAGAGTTTTGAAGACGTACGTACACTATGTTACCATAAGACTTGTTTATTGTATTCATAATCAAATTATTATTAGAAATAGAAAGTAATCTCCACCATGTAGAACAGATGAAAACTCACCTTTCAGGACCTTTTCTTGACAAATTGGCTCAATCAAGATAGAGCTTCCTGGGGTACAACATCGCACGTATCTGCATTCCTTACGGTTACCCGAAACACGTTGCTTATATTTATTTCTGAATCGTATGTATTTCCTTTAATTTCAATGGATGGATAAATCGATGACAAAACAAGTCTACAAAATATAACAATTTAACAACTGATTCCTTTGAAGGTAAATTTTACACGCACTAGTAGTTCAGCACACGAAGTGATAATTCTGTGAATTGTAGTGGTTGTGGGTTTATTGTGGGTTCATTGATATAAACAACAATTGGTGGCAGCATTTATCGGAAGTCTTGGTGGGTACCAGTACGGAATTGCGACTTCAATACATTTTACATGTATTGACACATTTCTTTATAGTTGTCTTAATCAGAAATGATATATAATAACGTTGTTTATGGAACATAAATAACAATATTTAGATTTAAACGTAGGAAACCTATCCCAGAAGGGAGCGATAACCGATTAAAAAATAACCAATGCAAACCGATAAAAAATAAACTAGCTGTTAATCATGCCAGTTAAATCAGGGAGGTATAAAATATACCTCCCTGGTTAAACTAGGTTATTATAACTTGAAGAAAATTAACATTAATAAAAAAAAACAACCTAAGATGGATCGACTTTCAGCTAGGACCACAAAGAGTTCTACCGAAAATAACCAACTAACCATTTTGAATAATCGAAACATATTGTCAAAAAATTGATTGCTGGATATTTTAACTTGTAGAAATTATTAATTGTAAACCAGCAGACTAAACCTCAACTGACTAAATCAAGCGTTAGCATTAGTGGAGTCGAAGTAAATGCATTGAAATGCAGAGGCATAGAATAAGATGAAAATGTAATTTGCCAAATAGAAGCCTATTGTTATGCGGGGCGGATTTAAGGGGAGTGGGGGTGGGGGCGTCCGTCCCCCTTTCTTAAAGTAAAATATGTCAATATTATTAATATCGTCTCTATAAAACAGAATATTTAGCAAGAATAGATCCCTTAACACGGTCCCGCGGCCATTTCCGGTCATTTAAAGACCACAATTTTCCGGACCTCCTTGAACTTTTACTCTCTACCGACCCCCTTGTAGCCTCCACCCCCGCCCCCTTTTTTCCAAAAGTCTGCGTCCGCCCCTATTGTGTAAATAATACTGGAGGAATTGATAACTGAATAAAATAACGAGACACAAGCAGTGAATTGGTGAAGTATGATGTAGAGACGAATCCAGATCGTGTGCAAGAGGGGAGTACTATTACGGCAGGGGGTGGACTTGTCAACAGTGCCAAATTTGAAAAGCTAAAAAGAGAACAAACAAAAAGAAAACAAAAACATTTTATTTTCATGTTTTACATTTTTTTAATATTTTTGTTGAATCAAAACCTTGTCTGAATAGAGGCAAAGTTGCAATTTGTGCAATTTTTAACGGATAAATATATTTTGTCTTGGGATTATTATAAATATTTACTTGATTTTCATCTTTTAATATAAAATTTATAACAATGGGTTCATTAATAAAATAATAAAATCACAAATTTTAATAAATTATATTACCGAAGGAGATAAAACAGTTAGAATTTTTTGTTCGGGGTGGTATAAATAGACTTAAGGGCGGTTTTATCAATGTCTTACATTATGGTATCATTTTGATGATTATATTGATTGGCTATGTTTAAACAACAATAACAATTGGATCCAAAATAGCATCATCAGAATTTAGGTCAAATATTGTCAAAAAATATGAAAATATTGAGTTTGTTGGTGGTATAGCCATATGTGCAGATTTAGGTAATCAAATTCTGTCATTCTAAACACTATTTTATTGTCTGTGTTTTAATATTAAGCTCATTTCAACCAGATCATCAATGGCATGAAAAAAAAAGAAAACAAGATGGTACCAAAGACAATTTATTTATTAATAATATCACAATGAATCAAAAGGTCACAATGTCAAAAATAATTAACATTTTGAGTTTTTGGTGTATGGGTAATATAAATAGCCATGGTGCAGAATTAGGTAATCTTTTATTTTATTGTGACATCATTCTAAATAGTAATTAATTTTGATATTTAGCTCATATCAGATGGATCTTCAATAGCACAAAGAATTAACACAAAGTCGAAAAACAAAACTATTCAAGTTTTCGCGAGAGGGTTAGTAAAAGTAACCAAAGTGCAGTTTTAAGTGATCCATTCCTTTGATTTTTTTTACCATTATAAACAATTATACGATTTATTATATTAACCTCATCCGGATCATTAATGATATCATCTATTGTCAAAAGTCCACATATTGTCGAAAAATATAAAAGTTTCAGGTTTTTAGGTGGATAATATAAATAGCCAACACTGCAGTGTCAATGATCAATGCTTGATCCTTGTATAATTCTAAATATTACTTCAATTCCACATTTTAAAATGTGGAATTGAATTATAAAAATTAGTTAATTACAACTTAAAATGTCAAAAAGTTATTTATTGTCGAAAAAGAATAACACATTTAGGTTTTGGGTAGGGCTATTAGCCCCTAATATTAATAGCCCTATGTGCAGTTTTATAATGGACAAACATGAATTCTGTTATCAAGAATATATGATTGTCGCGTTTTCTGTTCCTTAATAACATTTAAAAAACGTAAAAAGTTTACATATTGTCAAAAAATTGAAAATTTTGAGTTTTTGAAGTAGGGGTAATTTAAAACATAGCTGGACAATCGTCTTCTCAATATTTATATACATGTACATTAAAAATTATTAATAAGTTTAGCAGGGCCGTAGCCAGTATGAGGCAGACAAGGCGGCCGCTTCGTCTGAAATTTTCAAAATATTGGTGTTTTCCGAAAATATTATATTGTCTATGCATCGCCTGGACCTCGGCTTCGCCACAGGCGCGGATCCAGGGGGCACGGGGCACGTGCCTCCCCCCGTCATCAACAGAAAAAATTGAAGAGTTTACCATGTAAAGAGAAAAAACTCCACATATTTTTGAGTGGGGACCCCAACTTTCGAATTTATATTAAATTTAATGTGCTCTCTATGAGGGTCTAGAGGTCTAGTATATTAAAAAAATTCTATGGAAGGGGATGATCTTAAAAAAACATAACATTTTGATGGACTCTAATGTTAACAGGTAAAATAAGGCAAATTTTTGGGGCCTTCGGTCCATGTACCCCAACCGGGGCCCTCGGTGGTCCCTTGGCCCGGCCAGCCTAAAATGCTCGCTTCAGGTTTGAAACCACAACAGGCTGATCTGGAAAGCGGGACATTTTGATGGACTCTGTTTTTAGCATAAATAACGCCCTGGCCCCAACCTAAATTGCTCGCTTCGCTCTCAAGTCTGAACTTCGAAACCAAGACAGGCTGATTTGAAAAACGGGACATTTTGACGGACTCTCATTGGGCGTTTTTATCACTGTAAATACTCCTATAAACAGTAACAGGTATCAAATTTACACTACAATTGCCCGTACCCCTTTACCCCACCCCCGGTCCCGTCATAAAAAAAATAAAAGAGTAAAAACTGTGAAGAGGAAGAATAAAACTTGTTCCCACATATTTTTATATCTCCAATTTTCGACTGTATAGCCCAAGATGCTCTGTGTCTATGGGAGTGGGATACTCCCAAACCCACCCCCTGGCGCAGTCAGCCTTTCTGTGTTCTTTCAACTGTAAAATTGATCTGGTCTGTAGGGCCTCCTCCCCCCATTTGAAAATGTCTGACACTGCGCCTCGTCTGTGTTTGTTTTTCTGTTTTTGTTTTTTCTAATCTGGCTACGGCCCTTAAAGTGATAGCAAACACTAAATTATCAAACACTAATTATTTTACTTTTAGCCAAGTAGGCTAACTATATACGTTAAAGTTGTATTGTCACTCAAAAATGACCAAAAAGTCATAACCATTAATTTTGAAATTAACTTGCTCATATTAAAGTAAAATCAAAGTTATGAACTTGAGAATAGAAATTACTGTATTTAAAAATTGTTTAATAAGATTTTTACACATAAAAATGAC
>JAOTQE010108034.1:0-13413 GCA_025631205.1 Nesometra sesokonis
AGTTGTTAAACGTAACAGTAGATTTTCTGTTACGTTTAACAATTATTAAATTTAGCAATATATGGCCGTCTTTTGTTTTTATGGGCATGGCCCAATTCTGTTTATCTATAATTGTTTATTAAAAAATGTTATGTTTTGGGTGGTTTTAGTAACGCTCAATATGGTTTTAGAAAAGGACGATCGACTGTTTCTGCTTTAATTAATGTAGTGCATGACTTCCACAAACATCTGAAGTCTTCACGTGAAGTTGCATGCATATTTTGTTTATCTCCGCAAAGCATTGGACTCCGTCCCTTTCCAATCCATGTTGAATCATTTTTATCGTTTAGAAATTATCCTCTACTCCTAAAATTATTAAGCTCATATTTTGAAAACAGACTCCAGTGTGTAGTATTGGATGGATGTTATTCTGAATGGACTACTGTTGGCTCTGGTGTACCCCAGGGCTCTGTCCTGGGGCCACTTTTATTTTTCAGTTAGCCTACATAGACGGTGTCTCAAATTTACATTTCTCTCTTAACTCCAAATTAATTTTGTTTGCTGACGATATGCTCCTATATTCCCCCTCTCTCCTACAACTGACCATATTCAGAATGACATCGATCTAATATCCACTTGGGTTAATGAACGTAATCTAATTTTAAATGTTTCGAAAACAAATACTTACAATTATCTAGAAAAGTTAATAAAACTACAAACTTGTTTTATGTAAATAATGTCTTAATTGAACAAGTATCTACCTTCAGTTATCTTGGCATACACATTTAAGACGACTTGACATTGAACTTTCATAGTAATGTAATCACTTAATAAGCTAACAAACTATAAGGTTTTATTTACAGACAATTTTACTCGGTATGTGATTCATATACTTTGACGAAATTATATATTGCCCTTATCCGTCCTCATCTTGAATATGCATGTCAAGTATTTGATCCTAGCTACGTAATTCATATAAATAGAATAGAACGTATACAAAAATTTGCTTTAAAAATTATTCATAAATCATGGAAAGAATCATATTTATTTCTTTGTTTAAAATCAAATTTGTTAACACTTAAGGATCGCCGTTTTTATTTAAAATTATTAACATTTTTCCGTTTTGTTAGGAATATTCATTTTGTCCCGGGTATTTTAGTACAACCTATGCGACGATCTTCCCATCTAAACCAATCTGTTTCTTTTGTTGTTCCTTTTGGTCGTACTCAGGCTTTTAAATCATCTTTTTATCCCTCAGTTATTTCATTCTTGAACAACCTACCACACTCGATAGTTGATTCAATTAATATAACATCTTTTAAAACAACCCTGACTAAATATTTGAAACATTAACTTTTTTCTTTATTTATTTTTTCTATCCGTATTACTTTTTGTACCATTTCATTAAGTATAGTTAAGGAAGATACAATTATATTAACCTCTGGTCATAACGGCTATGTGGCTATCTGGTATCCCCAGGATAACTTTGTATCCGAATTTTCATAAATAAAATAAAATAAAAAGTTTATTTGAATGATTGAATGTTTAACTAAATTCGCCAATGATAAGATACTTAAACAGTAATCAGTACTGATAATGGAAGATAATTTTAAAAAACACAAGTAAAACGGGTCATGAAAGTGATATTAAATGGTTAATTCATAACGAGATTGACGATAGTGTAATCTTTCATTTGAAACAAGGCAATTACATTGTTAAACCAGATTTTAGCCTGGCCCAATACCCTGTATTTTACTGGCACCGTCAGATCAAAAGTAATTAAAATAAAATAAATAGAAAACTAGAACTCAACGATTAATTCATTTTGAAATTATCTTTTTATATCCCTTTAATTGTCGGGCGCCCGTAAATACAGAAGAGTCTCAGAATGCTGTGGAGTAACTTAGATTTACGCTTAATCAAGTGTTATAAATGTATAAGCATAAATCGGTAACCAAAAGTAGGGAGTTTTGAAATTTGAGTGGACGACGCGTTATGTCGACTAATGACATACGTTGGCAACGTCCACTACATTTGACTATCGTTTCAAACGTTTTATATTTGACAACGATAACTGAACGTCACAGCTTCGAAATTATTTTGTTATTTGTCTATAATTTGATTGTATTAAGTTCAGTCCAAACTATCACATTTTATTTACCAAAAATACTTTGATATGCCTATATATGGTCATGATGATGTCACACCATGACCTTACATAGAGAAATATTATTACCATATATAGGTTTCATCAAGGCTTTTTTGTCAAACAAATTTGATAGTCTGTATTGAGCATTATTTTAAATAATTTTTTTTTTTTATTTCTTTCTGAAATGAAAAAAAGTATACGAATTGACATTATAATAACGGAAACATCAATACATAAAAATGTTTTTTAAAAAAAATGCGCATCGACATGCTAAGAATACAAAGCAAGGCATTCAAAATTGAAAAAAAAACGGAAATATTAAAATAAAAATCAGGGCATCACACGGAAACTTCATATATAAAGTTTTTTTTTGATTTTTGTAAATAAGAACAATTAAAAACTATATAGCATATTAACGTTACAAAAAGAAAAGAAACTAATCCGAATTATTCAAAGCTCTGTTCACGTTGCTCTTTAAGAAATTTATTTACATATAATGCAAATTTGACTTCACACTATTTCTTTGATAGTGTGAAACAAACTATTCCAGAGAATAACAATATAAACGAAAGTAGCTACAAAATAGACTTTCTGTGCACTATGACAAAGTCTACCTCGCGTATTGTATCGTTGTCGACAAAGTTTTCTTACATATACATAGGAAAGGTACCATGAACGTTATTTTAATAAGGTTTTTTTTTTGCTTGTCAGCATGCAGGGGCGGATTTAAGAAGGGGGGGGGGGCGGCGGTCCCGGTCTCCTTTCGGAAAGTAAAATATATCAATATTATTAACTTTGTCTATAAAATGAAAATATTCAGTAAGAATTGATCTCTTAACACGCCCCTGAGGCCATTTCCGGACCTCTAAAGACCAAACTTTTCCGGGGGAGTATGCCTCCGGACCCCACTAAACCTTTTAATCTGTACCGGCTCTCCTTCCGGCCCCTCCCTTTTCTGCATCCGCCCCTGGAATGAAATCGGATAGAAAATTTGGCCCATCACAGGCGGCAGAGATTTTATCACGCATTAGCGGAAAATAAAAAAGTGCAGCCATCTTTTGTCGCCAATGCGTGAGAACATCTCCGCCGCCTGTGATGGGCCACATTTCTTTCGATTTCAATCTGACAAAAAATGAAGACCATCTGCCCGTTTTTTGGCCGGGTTAATGCAAATGTGCACTGCTTTGGGGGCTGTTTTAATCGTATTTTCCTCCATATTGGCTCATGCTTGAGAAAAACTATTTGCATGCCTGTCTATGCGTGAGGTTTCTGCTAGTTCGTGAGAAAGATTTTTTGTTGCGTGAGCCGTCCAATAGGTTCCAATGCGTGAGACTCACGCATTATGCTTGAGAGTTGGCAGGTATATTAAACATTATGACTGAGCTGAGTTTTTGTTTTCTATTAGCTATATTTATATTTGTATTGGCATGTTTAAAATCAGAAGCAGAAAGGTGATAACCTGGTTCTTTCACGAGAACAAATCTCAAAACCTTATTTTGAATTCGTTAAAATTTAGTAGCAAAACATGTGCAACAACAATAATGTATAAAACTCAAGGCCAGTGTCGACGTCAATAATCTTTTTTGATCAAAGCGGCTTGTAGATCTATATAAAAATCTGAGTATCTCGTTTACCTTTTTGAGTATATGGGTGCATATTAACCTCACCTAATAAATTCTTGTCCAACTCGAGATATGCCACCCAGGCGCGGATCTAGCAAAAAATATGACCTATTTACTTGGTAGGCTAAGAATCCCAACCCACATCAGCGGCACCATGGTTTGCGCTGATGCGAAATTTTTTTGATATTTTTACTTCTAGATGGCCGGAAATTACACTATTGAAATTAAAAAATGTAAAGGTTAGCTTTGTTTGTTTCTTAATTTATTGTGTCCTCATTCACCATATTTTGACATCATACATAGGCCTGCTTTAAAGGCAAAGATACAGGATTAATATTAGGACAACCCTATAAAACTTAAAGAAATATCAATTTAAATTATTCTAATGGCAATTTTAAAACCTTCGCTGAAGAAAAAGAGGTACCAACGCCTTTTTTCAAGGCCGTAGCGTACGGTTGGTCAGGTTTCAACCTTGGCAGGTCGACCGCAAACATTCATTAGCTGATTGATCTTCCTACAGCAATTTGGATTGAGATTCTACAGATTAAGAGCACAATATTAAGTGTGACTCATTTGTCTCACTATAGTCACCATTATAGTCGTTTTAACTTTATAAATACGTAACTCAGTTGATATTAGAGTTTACAGGCCGTGTAGCCGGAATGGGGAAGGGTTATGGATCGGGGAACCCCTTTTCCAATGACCCCAATCCCCATTCGATAGCGAATTCAAATGGAAATCTTTTTTGATGGCCCTACCCTTCTGATAGGCAAGATCGTCTCCTACTTCCAATGTCAAACACTCTCTTAGTGGCTCAATTGTGTTAAATTATGTTATTTTGTTTTATTTTTCAATTCAAATAGTGGCACGGTCACAATTTTTTCAGAATTTGCCGAGCATACAGAGGTGTTATTTCCTGATGTTTCAATGTGCCTATGTTTTGTTTGTGAAATTTAACACTCAAAAGTATCTTTCAAATTATTATGCGATTACACAATAATTAAAATAAGTCTATATAATATAACGTCAAATTTAAAAAAAATCCGAAGGGCGCAGCCAGAGCGGGGATTAGGGGGGGGGGTCAAATTTTGAGAAAAATTTGGTTTTTTCTAGTGTACAAGATAATGTAAAGAGTATTATAGTGTATTGCATGAATTGTAAGCCAGCTATCGTTAATAATGCAGACTGGAGCTCAACTTCGCATAATCTATTTCACTAGCTTGTCAAATGTCTGTAAAAAAGATTACATCATACAGTGAGTATCTTGGGGTGACATTATAAGTATATTGTAATTTACTCGGACTTCAATTAACCACATTTTATAGGGCGCCATTTCCGAATATATAGAGGTATATATTTAAAAAAAGTCGCATCTCGTTAAATTTTGACACTTTGAAAAGAATTCGAGTTTTGAATGGAAAGTAGGTTTGTTCGGTTCGTACTTTCAAACGTTTTCCTCTCTTCCTTTCCAGTATTCCTGCTCACCGTGCGTTGTGTGATATCACTTCGAACCCAACAGGCTATCATGGGTGGCGGGAGAGGGGATGGTGGACGCGTCCCTCCAGTGACAACTCAGAGGGGGATGGTCCCCCTGAAATGGCACTCCAACTACAAAAATTCGCATTTCACAACTCCAAAACCATGGTAAAATATGAAAAACCACCTTCAGGGACCAGGAAAGCACAAAATTACAGGCAACAACTTTTTTTTTGTTCATCAAATTCTAAGCGGGCTGGGGTAGCCGAGCAAATTTCAAAATTTAATTTTGTTCCCCCTAATTAAAAAACGTTCCGCCGCCCCTGTCTGGAAAACGGACATTTTGATGGACACTAATGTGTCTTTTAGCATGTAAAATAACGCAAATTTTTCCTAGACCTGGACCCCGACCGTGGACCCTCGGCGGCCCACTGGCCCCAGCCTAAATTCTTTTAAAGTAATAATACATCTTGATAATGCTTAAAATTATCATTATAAGTAATACGTATAATACACTTGTCCCCAGCCTAATTGCTCGCTTCGCTTTTTTTAAATTTCTGACCGTTTTCCGTAAAACGGCGGAAACCGGTGTGGATCCGCGCCTGCCACCAATATTTTTGGCTTTTAGAGTGACATTGCAAATTTCAATTATCATTTTCTTAACATAATAAATTTCTAAATGAGGCATATTCAACTTAAAATTCAGGTAATAACAAATTCAAATTTTCCAGGCCTACCCAAGTCTTTCTTCGACTCATTGATACCAGGAAAGCGAATTACAACTTCAGGCCAATCAAACGAAGTGCATCCTCCTGCATTCAACGTAAAATTAGGCTTAAATCAAATTTAAATTTATCTAGGCCTACCCAAGTCTTTCTTTGACCCAGTGATGCCTAGTCCAGGAAAGCGTAGAGTTGCCTCTGCGGACCCATCCACCAATGACATCCTCCCGCAAGTGACCATAAAACAAGGGTACGGTACTGAATTATCATTAACGATGTTTACGTTTATTGACCAATGAGATTCTTAGAAACATTGTTACGAAAAACTCTATTCTCCTGTATAACAATGGTTAACGAGAACATATGTTCAATTATTTATGGGATGGCTAAAAAGTGCGTAGCTAAATAATAAGGCACTGTATTGCCTAATATTAATGCTTTTTACCCTTAATTCATACATTTCACAACTCTGTGTTTAATTCTGAAAAGGTTACCTGGATAACCACCTCATAGGTAGGTTGGAACAAACGATCTATTAACACATTTAGCAAACTTTTTAAAAATGCTATTACCTACACTTTATTGCTTTATTTACAATTTAAGTAAAGGCACGTTAACCAAAGAATTGCACTATTTTTTTTTAAGAAAGTGAAGTGTGAGTGTTGAACGGATCCTGATGTTAAATGTAAAATCGTTTTTTAAAGTTAATGATTATTCCAGAGGTTTGCACTAAACCCCGATAAACCTTTATATATGATGCCAACCCTTCAGGAAAAAAATATTATACTCACAGAACGTTGTCAAGTGTACCTATGCACTGTACAATGAATTCCACAGTACTCTGACACAGAACCGGTATGGAGCAAGTCTTCCGACGAAAGTCGTTACAATTGCATACATTCTGACAATGAGTTTCTGAAAACAATTGTTGATTTTTTAAACAGTGTTGTGGGCGATATAACTTTCAATTATTTACCATTAGTGAGGTTTCGCAAACTTACGAAATACGAAAACGAAAACGGATACGTCACACTCCAATTTTTGAAAGTACCTAAATGTGTTCAAAAATATATCAAATTTTCTACCTATGAATTGTTGATGATCGTCGTAAAATACTGACCAACTGTGACAGCTATTTAAGGTGTTCTATTCAAATGTTACAAGAATGTATGACGTATCCATTTTCGTATTCGTATTTCGTAAATCTGCGAAACCTCACTATTGTCTTACTAATGGGAACGATAGCAGACGTTCTTGGTCTACTCCGGATTTCCCCATGACTTCTACGATCTACGTATGGATACGTATAATTGAGAGAAACCACATCTCCGCGCTCTGCTTCGATGTTTTTCGTAAAGGCCCAGTCACACCATCCAAACTTTGTTGGAGCGTTCCTTGAACGGTAGAGAGATGATTTTTTCCACCGCTCCAGAAACGCTCCGGCAAAGTTCTGGCGGTGTGACCGGGACTGACTGGGCTTTTAAAGCCCAGTTACACCGCCAAATCTTTGCTGGAGCGTTCCTGGAGCGGTTAAAAAAAATCATCTCCCTACCGTTCAAAGAACGCTCCAACAAAGTTCGGGCGATGTGACCGGGCCTTAAAAGTTCTGTATTCACGTATTATGCAATAATAAGGCAAAATAAACTTTAACACGTGAATAGTTCAATTTTCAGCTTCATAGACCGGCTTTCTACTAGTAAAGATGTCACCATGTCTTAGAAGATTTGCTTGGAAATCGCAATCCGTTGTCTAGTGTTACATTTGGCATTGGGTTTAGACTGTCGAGGTAGCAGAAGGTATACTTCTCTTAAATTTTCCCAAGTTGCACCTAGAATTTTCTGAAGTCTTTCTGATTACCATCGATAAAATTTATACAAGTCTGGTGGACTGTACGCAGTCTTGTATCAAGCCTCTTAACTCTGATAGAAAATCGTGTGCAATAGATCTACTTCATCCTACCCAGTTTCCAACATTTCTACTGGAACTCCATCTGTGCAACTTCTTTGTCTTTCTGCATTTCACAAAGCTTGACATTCGTTATCTCGGTCCATCAGATGCTGCTAAAAATTTCCTCTTGTACCATCAAACGAAGAAATATTACCTTTTTAAAGCTTTCACATTTAATATTTATATTCACATTAATTTGCTGCTCCGTTTCATTAGTTGAGACATAGAAGGGAACATGAAATTGGTGCAGTAACCGGTAGGTTTATACTGTACACCGTGCGCTAGGCTGTGCTCTGTAGCTTCTTCTTCTACCTACATAATTAGATGATGTAAAAAATATGCCATATAATGTCCCTTGAAAGAATATAACATTAATATTATTTACCTGATTTACAAATAATCATTACAGCTGCCAACAGTACGAAGGACTTTAGAATTGACATTTTTTAATATAATAGCTCTTTACCACTGCTAATCCTCAGCCAATAAACAAACATGGAAACGTTTTCATGAGTTTGGTATAGTGTGAAAGTTGAACCGATGAAGCTCTTCATGTATTTTTAAGATGTATGTATTATGCCTACTTAAGTATAGATATATCCAATAGCAGATGTAACTATAAATAATATCATTTCCATCAACTACGGTAAGCTTACAGAAAATAATAATTATATACTGAATAATTTAATTGTTTCAATTATTGAGATTTTATACCAATAACATTTTTACGGATTTTATCAATTATTTACGGTTTCTCTTTGTGACACTGCCCTTCAAAGTTGAGTTCATATTCTACTTCCATACAATTTCAAAACTAATACAACGATAACAGTTTTATGCGAAGATTTTCTGAGAGAACAAATGCTTTAATTAAAACTATACATAATGCGTTTTTTAATTCCAGCACGCACCAGAGATGAAGCAAATATTAGAGCTGTCAGTACAATTTCAATTAGGTGAAAAGTATAGGGTATAATTATTATGTATGTATTTTTTGTTATATTGTATATAAATATGATTTCTGATTGAAAGAACGACAAAAATGAATGAATAAATGAATGAATGAATGAATGAATGAATGAATGAATGAATGAATGAATGAATGAATGAATAAATGAATGAATGAATGAATGAATGAATGAATGAATGAATGAATGAATGAATGAATGAATGAATGGATGGATGGATGGATGGATGGATGGATGGATGGGAGGATGAATGGATGGAGGAGGGAGGGGAATGGAGGGAGTGAGGAATGACGCTATACAACAGAATTTGGCTTCCACGTACGTGGCCGCCATATCATAAAACGGCTACAAATTGTGCTCTGATCAGTTTTTTTTTGGTTTAAATGATTAACAAACCATTTAAGAAAATTTACTTTGATCATTATGAATATATTCAAAATGGTCACCATTTTTCAAGATTGCCGCCAAAATGGCCGCCATATAATAAAACGGCTACAAATTGTACTATAATAACTTTTTTTTATCAGTATCAGATTTAATTGGTCAGTGAACCATTTTAAACAATTTATAAACTTGGATTAATATGAATACATTCAAGATGGCTACCGTTTTTTAAAATGGCCACCACTATGGCGCCCATATCATAAAAAGGCTAAACATTGTATATTATTGGTTAATAAATCAGTTGATGTGAACAGGTCTGATTTAAATAAATTAAAGATGTGTCCAAGACGGCCACTATCTACTAATATAAATAAATTAATGATCGTATCCAAGATGGCTGCCATCTTCTAAAATTACCTTTGAATTTTGGATATAAAGAAAATGGCTGAAACTTTTTCCCTAAGTCACATGTAGTCAGTTTTTTGTCATCTGTTTTTCCTAATATCATCCTACTAATTATATTTTCCATGTTTTAACATAAAGTACGTATAGAGCATTAATTACATAATGAATAGTCAATAATCACATATATTTTCAAAAATTATGAACATTTTGTGAATTTTAAGGTAGATAGATTTCTTAATGTGCAGTTTTGTGTAATACATTCTTTTGATCATGCAAGTACCTTAACAATTATTTTAACATAAATTTTAAAACAATTGGGCCAACTATTATATCATAAGTGGACAAATGTCATGTTTTGCTGAAAAAATGAAAATCTTGCGTTTTTGGTGTAGGAGTAAGATAATTAGCTATAAGTGCATTTTTATGTTCTTCTTTTAATTCTTTTGATTGGTATCATTCTAACCATGGAGAAAATCCTTCATCTTCTAATAATTATCAAATTTGCCATTTGTTAATATATAGTAACGGAACATAACTAACAGTTCATTAATTGCATAAAAAATGGTCAGACGTCAAGTAGCCTATATTATTAAAAATATGAACATTTTGGGTTTTTGAGTATGGGAAATATACATAGCCATAAATGCAGTTTTATTTGATAATTCTTGATCTTGGGATTATCCTACGGATTACTTAATTTGCCATGTTTTAAAATTAAATTCATACCCATCGAGATATTAATGACGTCACAAATGGTCAGAGGTCACAAATAGTGAAATAATTGAAAATACTCGGTTTTGGAGATTGGGTAATACAAATAAGTCATGAATGCATTTTTATGTGATAAATTCCTTTCAACTAGGTATTATCCAAAGCATTACTTAATTTGCATTTTTTTTTAAATTAAGGGTATATCAATTGCGCCATTAATGATCTGATAAATGGTTAAGAGGTCACATATAGATAGTGGGAAAGATGAAAGGCTTGAGTTTTTTTGGAATATTAGTAGTAATAAGTGTAGTTTTATGTGATCAATTCCTTTAATCTTGATATCAAAGATTACTTAATTTGCCATGTTATCACATAAGTTCATCAATTGGGTCATTAATGACATGAATGCTCAGAGGTCACATATAATAGAAAAATATGAACATTTTTAGTTTTTGGGTATGGGTAATATACATAGCTATAAGTACAATTTTATGTGATAATTTTCCTTAGCTGTTGGGATCATCCTACAGATTACTTAATTTGCCATATTTTAACATTAAATCCATACCAATCGGGATATTAATGACGTCATAAGTTATCAGAGGTCACTTATAGTGGGACAATATGAACATTTCAGGTTTTTTTGTGTAGGTAATATAAATAGCCATGAGTGCAATTTTATGTGATAATTTCCTTTGAACTTGGTATCACCCTAAAGAATATTTAATTTACCATGTTTTAACACTAAGTTCATATCAATCGGGCCATTAATGACCTCATAAATTGTCAGAGGTCCCATACTGTAGAAAAATATGAAAACCTTGAATTTTGGGGAAAGGTGTAATATAATTAGTCATATGTGCCGTTTAATGTGATCAATTCCTTTGATTTCTGTGTTAGCCTAAAGATCACTTAATTTTTCATATTTTAACATTAAAGTTATACCAATCAGGCCATTCACTAGTTATAAATGGTCGAAGGTCATGTAATTTAGAAAATTATGGAATAGGAGTAATGTCATACGTGCAGTTTAATGGGGTCAATTCATTTGATCTTGGAGTCAGCCTAAAATTATTTGCTACGTTTTAACATTAAGGTAATATCAATCTGGCCATTAATGACCTCATACATGGTCAGAAGTCCCATATAGTGGAAATTATAAAAATCTTGAATTTTGGGAAAAGGGGTAATATAAATAGTCATATGTGCACTTTACTGTGATCAATTTCTTTGATCTTGGTGTCATCCTAAAAAGTACATAATTTGTCATTTTTTGGCATTAAGATCATTTCAGTCGGGCCATTCATTAGGTCATAATAGGTCAAAGGTCATGAAATTTAGAAATATGGAAATCTCGAGTTTTGAGATAGGAATAATATAAACAGGCATACGTGCAGTTTAATGGGATCAATTCTTTTAATCTTGGTGTCAGCCTAGGGAATATTTAATTTGCCATGTTTTAACATTAAGATCATATCAATCGGGCATTAATGACCTCATACATGGTCCCATATATTGGAAAATATAAAAATCTTAAATTTTGGGGATAGGGGTAATATAAATAGTCATATTTGCAGTTTAATGTGATCAATTCCTTTGATTTTGGAGTCATCCTAACAATTGCATAAGTAATTTGCCATTTTTTACAATATGGAAATTCTAGGTTTTTAGGGGTGGGGAGGGGTGGTAGGGGTAATACAAATAGCTATTGGAACACTTTTTTTGTAATCAATTTATTTGGCCTTTGTTTGATTCTAAAGATTATTTGATTTACTGTTGTTTTAATAGGGCATCATAATTGGGCCATTAATTATGCCATATATTGTCATATGTCAAATATTCAAGGACAATCTGGACCTCTTTGGTGGCCATCTTGGAAAACGCCATTTTGGATGCTCATATTGATCAGATCAAATTCTAAATTGTATTATGTGATTTTTTGACTTGTCCAATGTGATTTTGATGAAAAAAATGATTAAAGTACAATTTGTAGCTATTTATTTTATTATGGGCACCATTTTGGCGGAATCTTAAAAAAAACACTTTCCGGTCGTCGTTTTTTTCTGTTATTTAGCACAACCAATACTACCAAAATCCAATACAAAATTTGTTTTTGCAATTTTTGGGGGTTGAACCTTATTTCTACTCCACTAATGATACAAAACGAAGAAAAAAACATTAACTAATTAAATGTACATTTAAGCTATATAGAAAAATTTATATAAGTGTTAATTAGTGTCTATCATCTCTCACTAAACAATAATACAGTAGTCATTCATTCCATTTTGTCGTGTGTGTAGTACAGTATGTAGGGCCTATATATAATTAGTTATTGCTGCAAAGCAGCTTATCCTAATCTGTACAGCAATTTGACTTCTCGGGGTCATTGTGTGTCAGATTAGATAGGCCTGAACGCCCTGAACATTGGAGTTTTGTTCTTTTGTTCTGCCTGGTAAAATCAATTACTGTAGGCGACGTTTGTAGATTACCTATTCGTACAGTTTCCGGCCCCGATCGAGTATAAGTATTCAGCCAAACGACTCTATTTCTAGGTTGGCAGGTTTCCTATCACACGTCGGCCAAACGCCAGCCCACGGAGAAAAGAAAATCTACAGTATTTTCTTTTCTCCATGTCCAGCCACAATATTATGAGGATTTACGAACCCATTATGAGGAAAGCCGACGCTTGTAGACTAGCATCTAACGCTCGTTTAGGCCAGTATCCAATTGTTTTGCTCACGCCTTCCTTCTGGTTGTCTCTTACAGGCGGATACAGGACAACCCGTACCTAAACCAACCCGTACCCAAAATTCGGACGATTTGTACCGTATTGGTTAGCACGTAGCCAAAGACTGCTGTCAAAATATACTTGTTTAAAATAGGTATTACAAGCTAATAATTCTTTTTTGTGAGTATTCTTAATGTTATTAAAACGGCTAAACTTAGTAATACAATAAAAATACATATATAGTAGCGTATTCAAAAATAGGAATTAGAACCACCATAACCACATACAGACTTTGGAAAGGGGGGTGGGGCGGAAGGGGGCC
>JAOTQE010108045.1:0-13413 GCA_025631205.1 Nesometra sesokonis
ACTCTGGAAGAATATGGTCTGTAGATATGATATCATGGGTCATTGAGGTTGCCAGTAACTTGTGACGTCATCAATTCATCATCTACATTTAAAAAACGTGTTTTTTAAATAATTACGTAACGTAAATATATACTATTGTTATGTGAGGTTATCTCGGTAGTTGGCAATCGTTTTTCTTCGAAATTTTAATATGTTGTAGACGATGTAATTTTCTACAAGGAATGTTTATTCATGTTAAAATTTGATGATGTCATCATAGTTTTAACTTACATTATATGGCAGGATTTGAATATCGCGCTTATCAGTGTTTAAATTTTATCCAAACGTTATACAATATTCTGGTTTACTTGGTTGTGCCATTTTGCTTATTTCGATAACAGGACCAAATTACGAAATCACGTTTACAAATTGAAATCCGCAAATTACGTTGAGTAACATGCGGATCAGCTAACTCGTCAAAAGTGACGAGTTCATGTGTAGTTTTTTTTATTTATTCTGTGTTCTGAGACACCAAGAATAACCTTTAAAAAGTCCTCAGAGGACTTATTTCCAGTGGGGTCCTTCTGATGCAGATTGGACAGTATACTTTTCTGAAAAGTATACTGAATTCCTTAGAGTGCATATGCGCCATGTTACACACACAACTAATGGCTTAATATCTCCTCGGAAAGAGGGTACGCTATAAGTTTGAGAAAGATACTTAACATTTTAATTTGCAAAACCTTGAAGCTTACCCTAGCTTTTGGATTAATTTTATGTCATTTAAATCAACGTTTGTTGCCGTAGCTGGATCTATGACACTTAGTACAGCGTCCACCGAGATGGGAGCCAATAGATTAGAATATTGTGAAACGACCTAAAATTAAAGAAAATAATTAACATTAAAAATATATATGATACATAAAAATAAAAAATTGTATTGTATTATTATACTACCATTATCCTAAAAACTCAATGTGGAGCACGTAGCCGAAGTTTCCAGTAGTTCCATTAGGAATGGCCGTGCCAGAGGTTAAGCTTGCTGGCATGAGACTAGCTGAAAGAGACACGCACGCCGACGAACATTGAAGAGGATTATTGACAAGGGGTAAAATTATTAGAATATATTCTATTAGTTGAATACAGTATATTGCTATCGAAAAGGTCAAAGGCAACTAGCTAGCAAAAAGAACTCTACATTTAAGCAACTCTTGCTTAATTCTGTCTAGGCCTAAAAAACTAATTTTTTCACAATTCACCAGCCTCTTAAATGTTTTTAAAGAAAAACTGGTACGACCAGAGACCTCGTACAAGTGTGGCTTATGTGGAAAAGACTGTCACTCCCGTATAGGCCTTTTCAGCCACAACAGTCGATGCGCAAAAATAAATAATTGATGTAAATCCATAGTCAAATTTTGACTGACAGATGCCTACTACTACTACTCAAAAAATCAGGTTGAGAAACTTGATCATTAGGGTAAGCACAATACAGAAAAACAGAAAAAACTTTCTGCCCATCCTTACCCTAAATATCAAAGAGGAGAGAAAAAATAATGTACATCATGGTATTGTTAGCAATTTGTAGAGAGCATAATACAAAGTCTTGGTGCGCTTTCAGAAGTGTCTTTTGAAAAAGAGAGCCAAACAGAAAAAAAAAGAAGAAAAATAGAAACAAAGAGGTAAATAACAGTTAGAATGATCTGAACAACAGGGTTTTGAGCCTCTCCTTGAAAATAGAGAGGAGACTCACAGACAGTAATGGGAAGAACATTTTAAACAATCATAAAGGTCCATACACCACACGTCTTCAAATGGCATAGTACAGGCTCGATTTTTTACTAGCCCAGCGTACAATGGCTAGTGAAAACTGCACCGGGCTAGTGATTTTCATTTTTACTAGCCCAGTTGGCTAGTTAATACAAGGGTCAAGCAGTCACTTTTACACACTGTAGATTAAGTTATCACAGACATGGGCTATTTGAGTTCCTTGTGGGCTAGTGAAACGTAAAGTCAACTTGCCCAGTGGACTAGTCAAAACAAAAATCGGGGCCTGTATAAAGAGTATGATTGAAATTAGATCCGAGTGTATAAGAACAAGTTGCAGTATTTCTACTACGGTATGTAATCAATGATTTAAAGTTGAATTCAAATAACCACCAGTGATTTGTTTGTGTGCATTATCAGAATAACATTTTAATCTGCATCTTCCACTTCATGGAACTAGGCGTTGGATCTTGTTATATTCATCATTTTGTGCACATCAGGGAACATTTTCGCCAGTGTAGGGTAGCAAAACGCTACATAAAAATGAACATTTGCTATACAATTTAAGCATGGATTGCATAAAATCATCATATTAAACCATATATTCTCATATAGCATCAAAATATATTAGCAATTATTGCTAATCAATATTTTGAAATGAAAATTTTCCCTGCACATTATTCAGGTTTAGAAATGTATTTAACATTAACCAACCTAACTAGGTAATAATTAATAAGCAAATAAAACAACCTAGATGAAAAAATTAAACAAATAAGCCATTTCACTGTTTCAACTGCATTAAGGTCAAGTCATAAAACGACATGCAGCTTATTGAAAGAAATATAATTGCCATGCACCATTTTATGACTTGACCTTAATCTTGCACATGTGCAGTTGGAACTGTGAAATGGCTTATTAAGAAAATATACAAGCATATACAAGCTTTTTAATAGTCACTACTCCAAAAACCAAGCATCATTTTGTTCAGTTTTTCTTATAGTTCAGTTTAGAGAGTCAAGTCTATTTGTTAACATCAGGTTCAAGATTTTTGGGCTTTTAATAATGGTCCAAATTAGCATGCATTCGTTGTTTTTTTAGTGAAAAGTGGCTTGACCTTGGTACAGTAACACATGTGAAGTTGAAACCATGAAAGAACTTGCTTATAACACATTAAAATATAAATGAATACCTTGGAACTAAGTGAGGTGGTTGCGCTCTGTAGGAGAGCCTCTCTGTTATTAAGGTCTAGAGGAATTGACATGTTGTTAAGGATTTCTACTGCCTTGGATGCAGCAAGCTGGAATGCCTCAGATATTGTGGTAGGATGAATACCTGATGAAGAAAAATGAAACCATTTTATTATAAATCATTTTACCGTAGCAAGCCATGGTTCTGTGTTCAACCTCAGCCTGATACTTAACAGGACTCGCAGAATTGGTTGCCCAATGGCCCATGGTAACCAAAAATTGACATCGGGCAACCAAAAATTATTAGGTGTCCCAATGGGCACCAGGTGTTGGCTCATGCTAACCGATTGTCAAGTCACCATGGTCCAAGCAAAAATTCTCAAGGGGCTTTAGAAAAAGAATCTTAGAGGCCTAGTTTAAACGATAAAACAGTTGGCTTAGCAATATTACAACATTCAATTACAACTAAAATTATTTTATAAATTGGCAACCAAATATTTCAAAAATTTTGCAAGGCCTGGAAGTGTTCTACTGATACGGAATTATAGGCCTAAGATATTACTTTATATACTGCAGTATTTTTACATAGTCAGGACAAAATGAATGGGGGGGGGGGGGAGGCTTAAATTTAACACCCCCTCCACATCCCCCTAAAAAAAAACCCACAAAATTTTGAGGCATACTGGATGTAAAATAGCTGTAAAATATGACACCAAAGTTGCTGAATATATGTCCCAAGATGCAAACTGGGGTAACCTAGTTGAACCTTGTTATTTGCTTGCCAAAATAACATCAGGTACATACTAGGTGCTCAGCAGTACAGCCCCCACCAACATAAAATCTTGGATCCAATCACGGTTGCAGGGTCACTTTCAAGTGTTCTACAACAAATTCCAAAGTACTTTATTCTTAATGGATGGCAAGATGATCAATTTCAACAAAATATATGGGTGTTAGCGAGTTCACACAGTAGGTAACCTTATTTAATTTTTGTGCATCAGAATAACATTTTAATCTGCATATTCCCTTTATGGAACTAGGCGTTGGATCTTGTTATATTCATCATTTTGCACATTTAACATTTTAATTTGCTTTAATTTCAGCATTATTAGTAAGTTTCAGTGGATAAGTACACTTGTACTACATTTTGATTACTCAAAAACAATGTTCCTTGAATTGCCAACCACCTTTATTATCACTCACTCTAACCATTTGCCAAGTCGCCAATGGCTATTATAATTCTCATTTGGCTAAATTAAAAATTACCTTTTTCGCCAAATTGGCTAAATGAAAATCTCCAAAATCTGTTCATTATACAGCCATTTTTATCGTTTTTAAAAATTTGGCTAAAGAATTTATAATTTGGCTAAAAAAACTGGCAACCTTTAGCCAATTTTGCTAAGAAAAAGTAGACTTTGTCCCAGTTGAATTAATTCTAAATCCAAATCTAATTTTCATGCGAGATAGATGTGTTTTCCATAAATTAAAAATGTTTACGTAAATTTTTTTCCCAAGTCAATTTGTTTTTTAATGCCACTTAAGGGCAGATAAAAAAATTTATTAGCTTATCACTCCCTCCCGCCTCGAAAAATCGAAAATTTTGATGCGGCTAACAAGCCATTTTTTTTACATTGTAAGTTAAAGGTCACCCAGTATAAAGATCTAGAGCTTTTCTAACGCACACTTGTTTAAATGTTCAAATATGTGTACAGTACTTGTTGAAATAAATACTGTAGTTCTTCATTTAAATAGTCTTTCTTTTGTTTTACTCTGATTACTGGAATAGAAAAAGCCGCCCTCTCTCTCCATTTTTTTTTTTTGGAAAAAAAGAGTGATAAGCTAATAATTTTTTTATCTGCCCCAAAACAAATGTGACTATATTACCTTTTTGAAGTAATTTTGATGCAGCATCCAGTAGACTACCAGCAATGACTACCACAGAGGTAGTTCCATCTCCAGCCTCTATATCCTGTGCCTTGGACAATTCAACCAACTATAAAACAACAATAAGTAGCATTAGTACCTGAAGAGTACTTCAAGCAAGAAAGTATAATACTCAAAGCAAAGAGATGCATGCCATCGTGACAGCATTCAATATTTCAACAGCAATTATGTTACCATCACGAATTATACATACTTCAACCAATGAGTTACATGCTATAGTGAGAGGATTCAATATTTCGACATAAATTATGTCATCATCAGGAATTCCTGATGACAATTTATTTCAAATTATTGAATCCTGTCACAATGGTATGTATCTTATTGCTTGGTATTTGTATTATATTTTCTTAGTAGTATTAGTATAGTACTAACTAATACAAGGAACATGCAAATTCAAAAATTCCTTTTCTAGTGTTCTCCTCTGGCCATTCCAGAAAAAAACCTCAATCATGAACTGTAGAAAAGTATCAGGAATGTCATGTTGAAACAGGTAACTTCCTTCCTAGGCTACAGCACCATAATGTAAATTCTCCCATTTACCCTACTGATTAATAGAGCCTACAAAACCAATTTATGTTGGCTATGCCTACCTAACCAACCCAAAATTTCAAAAATTAGGATCAGCTTTTTTAAGATTCTCCTATTTCTAAGTTTTAGGCCCATATAAAAATAATCCAGAAAATCTTAAGAAATATAAAAAATTATTCCAGAAATTCTAAGATTCACTTAAAACTAATCCCAAAATTCACATATGCGAGGTTTCGTGACAAAATGAGTTGTGTTGTACAAAGTCAAATTATTTTTATTTTATGTTGTTTTGGGAAGTTTATTTCTTAAATTTTATAATTACAAACATCCTGTTTATTTACAATAAACATGTTTTTGAACTACATTTTGTAAAGACTGTTTTTGAAAATCAATGGAAAAACAGGCAGGAAGTCAAAAGTGTGTGTTCAGGTGCGTACATTTCAAAACAATTTTTCTCTGGTTATACGCTACCTATGAACTTAATTCAAAAACCAAATTAAAGATAATAATATCTTCTATCAGAACAAAATAACTCAGTTTTCATTTTTTGTACGACTCATTTTGTGGTGACACCTCACATAAAAGAATTACGGAAGATGGGAGTAACTGAAAACATAGTAAAAGGTGCCTATTTCAGACACATCAGCACAAATTTTCAAACAGTCTGTGCTTGGGTAAAATATGGATTTTTACAATTTCTCATCATCATTTCAACTGCTGCAAACCATCGTCATGAGTGCTGTCACAAGCATAACTAGATTTCCAGATTCTGCGATCCTTCATCAGTAACACCCGTTGAATGACAACTTACCATTTTTGCAGCTGGATGCAAAACCTGCATCTGTTTTAAGATGGTAGCACCATCATTTGTGATGGTTACATCGCCTTTGGCATTTTGGATCTGAAATCAGTAAAAAAGGAAATTCAATTGCTGTTAGAAATACTCCTTTTATGCTACTCTGTAAAAGCATATTATCCACAGTGTAAATTATTGTTTTCACCAGAACTAAATAATTACCAAACTAAATTTTGTACAAATATAGTTTTTTTGTTTTTGTTTAAATTATATTCTTGTGACATTTGAGTTTTTAATGGTATTATTTTCTCAATTACCAAGCCTCGCAAAAATTAGAAATATTTGGTTGCCCATTGGGTAACCAAGGTTTAAAATTTGGTTGCCCTCAGTTTTTTAGTTGCCCCTTAAGATTTTTTGCTGAGCCTTGGTGACCTGACAATCAGTTAGCGTAAGAAAAGACCTAGTTTTCTGTCAAGACACCTCCTAATAATTTTTGGTTGCCTAAGGTAAATTTCTGGTTGCCTTGGGCCGTCGCGCAACCAATTCTGCAAGCCCTGATTACTACAGTATGTATTTACTAGTTATTGAATGTCATGGTCTATCTCTATTCACTGACTGAAAAAAACTATGTAAAAAAAGTGGCAAGGGCTTTTCAGAAAATAACACGAACCCGTTAAGTATAATCCTAGAAGCTCCAAAATCAACTAGAGTTTGGAGAGGCTTACTGTAATTAAATTGTATGTAAATTAAGAATGAGATTTTGTTAACATAAATTGTTTTCTCAATATTTTGTTTTAAAGGGTCTTTTATTTATAGCAGGGCTTACTTTTTACTAACCCAGCGTACAATTGCTAGTAAAAACTGCACCGTGCTAGTGAATTTTCATTTTTACTAGTCCAGGTGGCTAGTGAATACAAGTGTCAAGCAGTCACATTGTAGATTAAGTTGCAACAGACATGGGCTATTTGTACTGCTTGTGGGCTAGTGAAATGTAAAGTCAACTTGCCCAGTTGTCTAGTCAAAACAAAAACAAAAAAAATATTCTCATATCAGGATATGAGAATATTTTTTTGCAGTATGAGCAGAGATTAAGTAATGACTCTTCCTTAGCCCCTGTCCACACAGTATTAAAATTTTGTAGTGTAAACAGAGGTTAAGCAATGATTTTTCTTTAACCCATGTCCATGCTGTAATATCACAATATTGCAGTGTGGACCGAGGTCAATGAACAATTGCTGAATTCATTTAAAAATGTTCATAATCTGTTTGAAAAGACAGGACCAACTCGTAATCAAGGAATATGCTCCAATGTTTTGGCAGAGTAGGCTGTTATGTCAATAGTATTATTATTTTGAATTTAACGTTTATATTATTGTATTCATTCACTCATATTATTAATATTTTTTTTTTATAATTAATAATTAAATATTGTAATAAGTGTACTAATTTCGAATGATAAATCTTGTAATTTCCTTGTGCAATTCACAGTAGTTAACTGTAGTGTGTTTTAATAATGAATGTCAGTTTCAATCCACAATGTTATTTTGTAATATAGACCAGTAAAAATTATTTGGTCTATGATGAGTATTCTATCAATTTATGATCAAATAATAAGGCTAAACCCAGAAGTACCATTTTATCCATTCCTTTAGGTCCCAAACTTGTCCTGACTGCATCTGCAACAGCTAAAAGAAACAAAGCAAGTTAAATCAACACATATGCTACCAAACAAAACATCAATGAACAGATTGAGAAGAAATTATTTCCAATTCATTGGATTTTCATCAAACTGCGAAAGAGCAAATCCTGTCCGTGGATATAGGCCCTAGGCCTGCACTTCAAAATATATCAACTTTTTGTTTTAGATGCTCTTGAAGTAGGCCTAGGCCTATCAGTTGTAATGCCTGAAAACCCAGGGCCAAGGCAAGGCTTAAATTTTCTAAATAAATCACTTTTTAAACATCATACATAATTTGAACTGCAGCATCATATGTGTGTGTTCAGACCTACCTAGCCCAAATGCTAAATTGAAAAGGGGATTCCTGAAAAAGAATGCCCGACAAGCCACAATTAACCTAGGCCTAGATGCCCCGGCCCTACTACGCCTAGGCCTCGGGGCCCTAGGCCGAACATGGCTAACCTAAGTTGACCCAACCCACGGAAAAATGGTACTGGCCTAGAAACTTACCTTTAGCCGCACTGATGTTGCTGTTACGAATTTGAGTCGGTTTTTCTTTATCGTGAAAACTACGACCTTTATTACTTTGGGGTCCTTGTGCAGGCATTTCGAATGATTTCTCCTATTATATCTTTAGCACTTTATAAGAAAAGATGTTTCAGATAGATCGAGATTTTAATATTGCCCTGGCAAACTCATGCAAACAAAATTGAGAACATGCCAGAAGACAAGATGGTGTGACGTAAAATATTTTAATAATATATTTTTCAGGGGCATATTTATCGCCAATTATATATGTATAAATATTATCATAAATAAGATAATAAAACTATGTATATTTTTTAAATTTTAAAATGTATTTACTGTAGATAATATTATAAATTGTTAACTATATTTTTGTAAATACTACCAAAGCCTAATATTTTGAAATTTTGCTCTGCCATATTGTAAACATTGATCATGGCAACTGGGCACAGCCTTTCTGTTGTTACAAATTCGTGTATTAAAACGCCACTCAACCCAAGAACTAAACTTTCAGCAACTTTAAATGAAAGAGAAAACAGTCGGCCAAACAGTCTGCATCAAAGTTGGGGTGAACAAAATGGTTTTGGAGTTCATAATGGAGCCGGTGTCATCGAGAAAAGTCCGACGAAGGATTCCCCTCGTTCGGTTGATTTCTCTACGGCGGATGGTATGATAAACAGCCTAACAAATGAATTAGGCAATTTGAGTGATTCTGAATTCTATGCCAAATTAACTGAACTTCGGCAGGAACATAAACGTACTCTTGGAATATTTGAATCGATGTACAATGAAAAATTACAAGAAGAATGTAATGATTATGAATATTATGGCGATAATGATTATTATGGAGAAACTCATTTTCAAACTTCACAAGCGCCCTCTTTTAGTCGTGGTCCACCAATTTATGTTACTGATCACAAACTTCACCATATTGATGATGAAATAGAAGCATTTAATAAAAGTCAACCATCATGGTCTGCTCTAAAAGACAATGTGAAAGATATGTCTTCGGGAAAACCTCCAACCGGGCGTTCACGCTCCGCATGGTCAGGGTCCGGTTCCCAAAAGCAAAGATTACATCGGACTGGAAGTGTATCGGGTGATGAAAGCACCAGGTACTCTTCAATGTCGTCCAGTCGAAATCTTAGTAGAAGTTACGAAAGTTTGACTTCATCAGCAGCAAATTCCAGACGGCAGTCAAGATCAAGTACTCCAGTAGCTGCAGTTGAGGATATGTGGGAAGACTTTTCATTGGATGATTACATGCCTCGACCACGAAGTGTTGCTTCTTCCTCAAGGTCATCATCATCAAAGAAAAAAAACTGGTCTCCGAAGATCACGATACCTCAGCCATTTAAAATGACACAGCGCGAAAAATGCAAAGAAAGATCTAAATCGCGCACATTGCTAGAACATGAACAAGAGCTACTTGAGAAAGAAAAGCAACTTGAAGCAGAATGCAACCAAAAATTCACAGCTACACCAGTACCAGGGCATACATATCTACCTTTATTTGATGAAATTATGGAGAGGCAGGAAGAAAGAAGAAGAAAAAACCAAGAACTAAGCCATGACCTCTTAAAATCAACTGAAAAACCATTCGCATTTTTGAAGCGCGAACTGGAGAAAAAACAAAATCAACAAAAATCTTTTAAAACTATTGCTCCTAAACCCAAAAAGCCACAATTTAAAGCAAAGCCAGCGCCAAAGGAAATGTTAAACTCATCTATTGATGAGAAGATTGCTGAAGAAGAAGAATACCGCAAAATAAGAATAAAAATGCGATCAGAAGAACTACTTCGACAATCATCTCTTCCACCAAATATGCAGATTAAAGGTAAAGAATACACTGATGGAAAGATGCGGCAGAAGATGTATAAGAAGCGTGCAAAGAATGCTTTCTTAACAGCTGATCACAAGTTCCATCCGAACATCAATAGTGGAGAAGTTCCAGATTATGAAGAAATGCATTGGAAATTTAAAATGAAGATGGACAGACAAAAGCAAGTGAAAGAGCCTACAATTGTTGAGCCATTTAACCTAAGAACTGCAAGAATACCATCAAAGAAAGAGAAAATCCTTCAGGACATATCACAAGACGAGGAGACATTGACAGAGCAAAGATGGCCGTTTATGAGCTCAAGATCAAGTATGAAATTCTCTCACGGCAGTACCAACATTCCAGATGATGTAATACCAACAAAAACTACTCACACGTCGGCTTTACGGGACTCATTGAAACAGCAAAGAAAGGAGGAGGAAACAAAAAGGAGACAGGAGATTGTGGAAAAGGAAAAAGAGAAACAAATGCGAGAACGGAAACTTAAGAGGTTTATTGTAGAGAAAGCTATGGCAAATGATAACTCAAGGACATTGGAGTCGACTCAAAAGAACAAACTCCAAAGGCATAGGTTTGTTAAGCTTATGGTATTATACAATTTAACTGTTCAACATTCTCACCAGAATGTTTGTTAGAGTGATGTAAATTCAGATAATCTAGTATTAACAATTTTAATGGTGAATTATATACTTGCCAACTTTTTTTGGCTCCAATACGTGAAACAAACCCCGCCACCACTACCTGGGCCACATCCTCTCCCATTTCGATCTAACAAGCAAAAAAAAAACGTCATCTGACCATTTTTGGGCCGTTTCTGCCCAAATTATCGCTGTTTTGTGCCGTTTTTTACCGTATTTTGCTATATATTGTGTCATGCGTGAGAAAGACTATTGAAATGATGTTTATGAGTGAGAATTCTGCTAATGCGTGAGATCAATTAGCTTATGCGTGGGACATCAAAAATAGGCTCCAATGCGTGAGACTCGCGCATAATGCGTGAGAGTTGGCAGGTATATAATTATTATATAAATTTTTACTGGTAAATTGTAATTTTTACCGGTAAATTTGATGACTGTATTTGGGAGAATGTTGTTCTGTAATGTAAATCAATTTTTTTTTATTGCCACTTTGGATTTGACTAGGAAATTTTGACTACTTGTATAAAAAATTGAATAATAATTAATATTAATATGTTACGTTTGTATAGTGCTTATTGCCAAGGCCTCTAATGCCTCACAATTATTACCCCCAGTCATTGGAACAAACACCTATGGACTACAATCCGTTCTACAATGTTGCAGCTATCAGCACATATAGCATTTGTACCTCCCAGGTACCGATTTATACTCGTGGGTGGAGAGAGGCAATGTGGATAAAGTGTCTTGCCTGGTAACACAAACAGTTGACCAGAGTGAGCATCGAACAATCGACTGTAATTGGAAGTCCAAAACACCACTGCTGCGCCAACTGCTTCCACAATGCATGTTCCGCAGCTCAACCTTACCGGTTTGCTTTTAATTGACATTTCACAAGGTTAAAATCTTACACTACCTACAGTAAGAAATACTATGAATTAAGGGGAAAAGTTGCCATGCGTCGTACCTTACATGATTCAATACATTATCAAGTTGTGTGAATTTATTTTTTAGAGAGGCAGACCGAGCAAGACAGGAGGAATATGGGCAGGAGATACGAGAAATGATGAGCAGAGTGGAGAATCGGCCATTGCTCTTTGAACGTGAATCACAGGTTTGTTACCTATTGTGCAATTTTTTTAAACGTAAATGAATTTATCGGTGTCTAGAAAACTAGCACCTTTTTACTTGTAGAATGGAGTCAAGTTGTCACTAACTTTTTTCTTGTGGACAAACATGGAGCTCAATCCAATCAAATTTTTATTGACAATTTTTTTTTTCTAATTTATGCTTGT
Organism: Nesometra sesokonis; assembly: GCA_025631205.1. Taxonomy (NCBI): domain Eukaryota; kingdom Metazoa; phylum Echinodermata; class Crinoidea; order Comatulida; family Antedonidae; genus Nesometra; species Nesometra sesokonis. Next base: position 12,172 of record JAOTQE010108045.1, read on the forward strand.
TTTATTGGTTTTCAATTTAGGAACAAGTTTTTCTGTGATACCAAGTATCAAATTTTCTTACATTTGATATGCCTGTACAGTATGGTCATGATAACATCACACCATTATCATACATGGATGTATCATTGCCATATATGGATGTATCAATGATTTTTGTCAAAAGAAAATTGATAGTATGGCTTGAGCTTTAAAAAATCAAAAGTAAATCTTCATTTGCATTGCTTTTGCAAAGTCTGAAAGGCTTTTAAATGAGAATAACATGTACTAATACTAATTACTAATTACTGTTTACTGTACTGTACTGTTATACAGTTCATAGTCTGTAATGCTACATGTTATTGTCTTATAGTTGCATAAATCATGCATTCACTAATTCTAAATTCCCTATAGGGCCTACACAGGCAGTGAAGGCGTGCTACCAAAACATAATCGTTAATTATGTATGTCATGATCCTTTTTGCCTGTGTAATACTGTACTTAAGTATTGATTGCACTAAGATTATAACACTATTGGTAATCTATAACCTCTGCAGCTAGATTGAATAATAATTACTGTTTTGCAATCTTCATTTTTGTAATACCTTTCCTTCAACATGTATTTGGCCAAAACAAAATGTGAGGTCTCACCACAAAATGAGCCGCATCATAGGAGAGATCAAATTGAGATAATCTCCAAAATAGGTCTGAAGTTAAATTTTTGAGAAATTTAGTTTATAATCAATTTTGAGTACTGTGCTATTTACAGTTCATTATAATATACTTTTTAGGTCAGTTTTCATGCAGGAAAGTGTCCTTCATGCAGATTTTCTGATATTTATTATAATTCTTTAATTGTTTATTTTTACATTACCTTAGGCAATTTTCTCAAAACTGTGTTTTTATACAAATAAAAATTTAAATGCTCATATCTTTGGCCTACTTATCCAATGAATGTCATTTAATTGTAGATTGCAGTTTATATTATGCTCTATTAGAAGGTACCAATAACAGGTTTTGATTTATCTACCATGAGACTCATTTTGTGGTGAGACCTCACAAATATTCTTTCTTTGCCCTCTGAAAATTGTAAGGTAGGGTAGGTTGACAAAGTAAGGCCAAATAAAAAAAATTGTTGTGTTGGCCACGTTTTGGAAAAATAAACAAATGGGTAGGTAGGTCGGAAAAGTTTTTTTTTTTTTAACCCAAAAAATGTTTTTACGCGTAAAAAGAAAAGACACAAAATACAACAAAGAAATTCCCCTA
>JAOTQE010108056.1:0-13412 GCA_025631205.1 Nesometra sesokonis
GAAGATAGTAGGCTCTCGTCTTCTCATCACCTCGGGACGGTAGATCTCACTATCCCCCTCATGACCAGTCAATATTTGTATAATATCTTTTCCAAAAGTCGCGAGTTCAAATTTCTCAAGGTTTACAGACCTATCCAAGTAGGAATAACACACCATAATTCTTGATTTGCTTTAATACTAAACTGCTATTAATTGGTATACAAATTATCAGTTCGGTTCCTTTTGTTACTTAATTCTGTAAAATTGTTCTACAGTTCTGGTATCTTCCTCAATATCAAATATAAATAATGATTGTTTTTACAGTGGATGCTCAGGCACCATGAAGACTCACAGGAAACACACTGAAAGATTTTAGTACATCATCAACCTGTCTGTCTGTCATACAGACTTTTATGATTAATTGTGTGAGTCCCATGGCTGGTGGTGGAACAAGTCTTCTCCGATAAGGACTATAAACTGTAGGCCCGGTGTACACATATGGCTCGTGTGAACTATAAAGAACCCAATACACCTTTCGAGACGAGTAGGAGGGTTACCCCGATGTACTGGTTCATACATTACACCTGCTGCGGACAAACGAATTGGCGCAAGTGCAAGCCAGTACTTGCTGCATGACATGACGTGCCCCTTAGGGGAGTAGAAAGTCATATGAATGTGTAACATCTAGTCCACAGCGCCTTGAGACTATAAAGTATAAGGCGCTATATAAATCAAAAACTATTAATTGTAAACAGTTGAAGCATTTAGTACTGTCATTATCTTCTTGCATTATGATACCATTTTTCAGTGGTGAATCCAGAATTAAGTGGAAAAATGAGTACAGTACTCTCAATGGCCAGCCTAATTCAGTGGATTCATAATACGGTGTGCCACCAATCGGTTGTAGTGGACAGGCTGAAATCTGCAGGAAAAAGTCGACATCAAAAGGCTGAGCTGAGTCAAGCTGAGCTGCGGCCTGCGCCAACGAGCTGCCTAGCCTGCATATCGTGAATAGGCTTCGTCTTTACCATCTAAGACTAAAAGTAAACAACACACTTGTAGATTTTGTTTCTATAAATTAGACCATTTTCGTTGAATCCTTCCTCCATTTTTGCCATGGTTTTCATTTGTGAATCATCTGAATGCTATTCACACTCTGCCACACTTAAAAATGCACTCATGATTTCAACCCCAAAGTTGGAAATTGGCCTGTCAGTGGCAACTGATAAGTGGCGCACCGCATTATGAATCCACCGACGTAATGCACCATCTATTACACTGTTGATGAACAGTTTTTATGCAATTAAAAACTGGTTTGAGTCGTATTTGTAAAGAAATTTTTTCACTTATAACAATGAGGGCATTGCTTTTTATACCTACCGGATGCATAGTTTCAATTTCTCGTAGACACTCACAAGCTGTTCCTCTTAGAAGTCGGTCTGTTCCAACATTAACCTTAGCTATTATACCTAGAAGTAAGTTGATAAGATCCATAACCAACTGCTGTTGTTCAGCCTAGAAAAAAAAACGAATAAACAAAATTGTTAGCCAAGAATGATAATGCATTTTTTGGATCAAACTGAATTATTTCCAGTTTAGAGCCATATATGACATGTTTTGTTTACGACTGTAAGTGAAAGACTGATAGCCATTTCGGCCTGTATAATTATGCTTTAAAATACAGTACTCACAATTGTATATATGCATTCATGTCCCGGATCTCATCAAATGATCGAATGTCTCTTCTACTATGTGTGAGAATCCATACAATAGGAAATGTGGCGCCACCTGGAACCAGGTGTCACAGTATGGGAACAACGTTAGGATAATGTGCATAAGAAGATAAAAACTTCTTAGTCACAAACATTTATCTATCAACCACAACAGATCAGTAATGCTGGCTTTGCCCGCATTTTACCTCCGCCATAGGTTACACTTATGGAAGGGGTTCCTACTACACACCACTGGCAAACACAGCTGAACCACCAGAAACACAAAAGCCATAAATTCTAACCACCGGAGAGTACTTACTACATGAAATTCGTTAAGAATAACAAAATACACATTTCAAAGATTAAGTTCCTTGAAAAAATGTTTTGAAAAAGTATAATAGCCGCTTGATTGGTGTTTCATAATCACAGTGATGACCATAGACACACATTCGGGCGGCATACAATCCAACATGAATCATCTAGACTTATCGACAATTTCTTAAAGATTATAAACATTAAAATATATATTTTATTATACTTGTGTAAATTCATGTAGGTAAACACTCTACGGTGGTTCTCCAATGGCTGCCGGTGGTGTTTATTTTAATGGAAGAAGGTTATGTATTTGGTTTGATGGTTCTTTGTTTGTTTGTGTTTGTGTTCATAATTGGATTGTCATGAAACTTGCAGGAGTGGTTCACAGGAAATAAAAAAAGTGATTAATTTTTGGGGTCATCATGGCAAAGATCACTGAAGTCAACAACTGCCTAAACATGGTATATGGCTGTTAGGTGGAAGTCTGATTTCTCAGTGGGCTTCTCTTTTTTATGGTTTTAATTTATTATTCAATTTTATATGTTTGTATTTAAAGAATACTAGACACACAGAGATAATAGTAATTTTCTCATTTTAAATATAGTTTATAGTAGATCTTAGATTTATTTTTAATAGTATTAAACAAAGATGTTATCCAGTTCATATTTCAATAAAAATTTAATTGAAGAAAAATTAATATAAATGAAATACCCCACACCTTATTATGTCCTGAGATATTTTATTTTATTTATTTATTTATTTATTTCTATTTATATTTTATTTTTTATTTTTATAATAGAAATAAATTATTGTTATTCCATAATTTGTAAACTATGAAAAAAAAAACTCTTTATCTGTAATTATGAAAGTAGACTTACTAAAGGCTATGTTCATATTCACGGCTTAAGCGGAGCTTAGCGTAAGCGAGGCGCAAGCTAATCTGCGGCGTAACGATCAAGGTGTTCGGATACAAGGCGTAGCGCAAGTCATAGGCAATTTTAAAATTGTCGCCAGTGGGATTTTCTATGAACAGTGATCCGTAATTGATTGGCCAAATGTAGACTGATTGCAAATTGTGATTGGACAAGGCGTAACACAAGGACAAAACCATTCAGGTGTACAAGGCATAGCTCCGTAACTTACGGTAAACCGGGGTTTGTAGGGAGCACAAGTTACACTCCGGATTAGGGACTTGCGCTAATCGCCGGCTAGTTCAGACACAGATAATCGTACGCCGCGTACGTTACGCTCCGCTTAAATGTTGAGTCTGAACATAGCCTATGAAGACTGAGTTTTAATTGTAATTATTATTTCCTTATATCAGCACTCTTAATTCACCAATTTCTATTGCTTTTTCCTCTTGGCCTGGACTTATTATATTAATACAGTGTGTTCTGTCACTCTGCGTCTGTTTGTACTGTTCTGTTTTTTTTTCACTCAGCATTGTATTTCAGTTTCTCATGAAGAAATACTTACCAACTGATTTAACCCCAGCAAAATGGTAGTCATAGCAACAAGCACCTGATTCTGAAATATCCAACTTTTACTGTCTGTCTGTTGATAGATGTTAATTAATGATCCTATAGTCTGCTCAATACTTGTAGGGTTGATCAACAATATTGAAGACTTTTCTTCAAGAACTCCTAAAATTTGAATTTTGATAGCTTCGGCAAGATCTTCTGAATATAAAGACTTAAAAAAAAACAAACAAAATTGTTACATTTCAGGGTCATATAGTATCAGTGTTCTCCCAATTGAAAAAATATACTGATAAATTGTCCAAAAAAACTTGAATTGTAATGGATTTTGCATGAATTTTGGGTTGCTTGTGGCCCTACCCCATATCTACTGTACATAACTATAGGCCTCTATGAGCATCTGTAAAAATAAAGAGAAAAGGAGGACAAAAAATATATGAGAATCAAATTATATTATAATTATTTTTCAATAAACACAATTTTGTACTGGCAAATTGTAATTTTAATGGCTAATAAAAAAAGAGAACACTTTTGAGTGTATATGCATGTTCTAAGCCGTGTTGTACATGTCAGACCTTCATTCAAAGAAATAAGAGGAGAGCTACGAATAGCTATCCTCAAAATATTAAGGAGCTCTATACCCTCTCCTGAAAATTCCGCGATAATTACTACACAAGCACTGATCCGCGGGGGTGGGGGTACGCGGTGACACATACCTAACACACCACTTTTCGACTGTTTAAACAATTTTTATATGGGAGGGGGAACCCTGGCACAGTCAGTCTTTCTGTAAAATGGATCTCTGTTGGTACCCCTACCCCCTTAAGAATATCTCAATCCGCCCGTTAGAGGTTGTTGGCAGTACAGAATTTCAGATAAAACAATCAGCTAGTCACCATTATTATACTGTATTTTTTTTACTGGAGACATCAGTAATTAATGGTTTTTTTTTTTGCATTATAAAAAAAATGATGGTAAAAATTTCAATTACATGGGGCTAGGCCTATTCTTATTTCTTTTATTCTCAAAAAAAGAGTGAACAAGTCATGCCGTTTCAAGTTCTGTTTTAGTGAGTGTTGTTTCATTTCTTTTTTCATTGATCATTTCAATCATCAAGCCAAACATTTAACTTCAACAGAACAATTTACAAAGCATTTACTTCCCAATTTAATATTAATATAGTCTAATTATTAAATGATTTATTATGAGCTAATCGTAAACATAACAGCTAGCTAAAAATGACAACTAAAATAGCTAACACAATCACACTACACGCGCCTTCTGGCCGGGCAAGCATTTCGCGATGTAGGCTAGGCTAGCCCTACTTGGAAGATCATAAAACAGATGATCGTAAAACACGCTCGCTTGGATGTTCCGGTCGCTTAAATGTTTTACGCAAATATATACATTAATAACATGTATTATGTCATTTCAAGAATCATATAAAATATTCTTTTTTAATCAAATAACCGATTAACTTAGGGACAATTAAACAATTGAACCGTATATTTGTATTTGTTCATTTAATAAAAGTTAATAAATCTTATATTAATTTATCATACCATGAATTAGCAAATTTTTACGTAACTGATTGAAACCACACACAGACCCCGAAATTGGGCTTTGTAGGGGCAAGGCCAATTTTGGCTGATTTTAGGGGTACAACAGGCTGCAGGCACCAGAGGCCATTTTGTGCAAATTCTATCCTTACATATTACTGAAAATAAGAGGCAACAAGGCCAAAGTGGCCTTGATGATGGTCAAATTTTTAAGGCACTGAGGCCAAATAAGAGGGCACCGGAGACAAACGGCCTTGGTGCTTTGGTTAAATTTGAGCCCTGCACTTATATTGTTCAAGTAAAGTTTAAAGATGATTGAACCCAAGGCAACTGGGCCCATTGTAGTGGAGGATCGTGTTGAATCTCCTACAACTTAAATAGGCATTCCGATGACAAATATTAACCAGTGAAATTATTATTTAGATAAAATGATCAGCTGAGATCCAGTAGAAAAACTATAAAAAGCGGATTATTTTCTATGAATTTTGTTCCATTTGGGAAGTAAAATATATCAATATTACAGATTTAAAATGTCTATTAAACGAAAATATTCAGCAAGCATTGATCCCTTAAGACGCCCCTGAGGCCATTTCCGAACACCTAAGACCAAAATTTCCCGGGGGAGCATCCCCCGGATCCCCCTAAAACACTGGCTCTCTGCCGGCCCTCCTTCTGCCCCCCCCCCCCACTTTTAAAAAAGTCTGCATCCGCCCCTGAGTGCTGATGGTTAGGAATTCAGGGGAAATTTAGCTATCGATTTCAGGCATTTTAAATACGACAAATTTATTTGTCTTAAACACTAAAAATGCCTATCTCTATTAATTCAATTAAATAAAAAAATAAAAAAATAAAAAAATTAACAAGTGGTTGAATTTTTACAATCTTTGTACCAAAAAATGCATTTTTTGTTTTCTTCATTTGGTGCATGACACAATTTTCCACCAGTTTTGAATGTTTATGACTATAATAATGTCATGTCACCCACCTCCTCTATCACTCTAGCCCTGCACCGCCTGGCTGGGCCTTGTTGGTTTTGAGTCACAGAGTGACAGGCCTAGCTAACTAGCCAGCCTACCTAGGCTTGGGCAAAGGCCAGGCCTTTCCTTACTAAGGCCTAGCCTAAAAAGGCCCAGGCCTAGGTAGTTAGGCGGGCTGCTAGAGAGTCTAGCTTAGGCCTACCTACTACCTAACTAGGGCCTAGGCCAAGGACTAGCAAGGCTGGATAGGCTAGAGGAGTCTCCTAAGGCCTAGGCTAGGCCTAAGAAAAATATAAGTACAAACCTGAAGAAGATCCAAGACAAATCCATCTTCGTCAGTCATATGTGTAACAAAAAATGATGTCGGTGATCTTCGAAAATCTGCTAAATCTCGCAATATTTTGATAGAATTCGGCAGCAGAGCGTTAACACTGGAGGCTGACATCTTTGATCATGTGAAAAGTTTTTGTTTTAAACGTTGGTGGCGTTTTGATTTTTTTTTTTACAAATTTTCACGAACCAGGGATTTACAACCGACAAGTTCACTATTCTTGGTTAGGGGGATGGGAACTACACTTGAAATAATGGTTGTTTGAGTAACAATCGGAAGGAAACGACCTATTTTTATAATTAACACACTTGTATGTCTTTATACGGATTTATGCCCTAATTAGAGTATACTGTTTTCAAGTTTATTCAAGAAAACAGATGACTCCGGTCTTAACGTAAAGGATTTGTGCAAATGCTGTAGAATATTAATTGATAAGAGTAATTTATAAAAACAACCACATTTTACTTACGTACATTTTTATTCATGAAAATTAATAGAATAGGTAAGCTAAAGGAGCGATCGCACCTCTAATTCAAGAATTTTAATGTCTCACCTATGCATCTTGTAGTTTAATTTGCATTTAGGCCTATATAATATAGGCCTAAATTAAGGATTGTAGCAATAAGTAAAACAATTTATAAGGAAATAAATAATAATTATTATAAATTTATTATGAAGCTAGTCATGGCAGAACCAAAATAATCGCACAGGAAGTTATAAGCAATAAACAACAGGATACAGTACAACAAATAAAAATGAAATTTATTTTGCCGTGAAATGCCTCACATTTGATAATACTGTAATTTTCTTTAGATCATCATCATCATCCTCATCATCCTCATCATCATCATCATCATCACCATCACCATCATCATCGTAGTCGTCATCGTCATCATCATCATCATCATCATCATCATCATCACCATCATCATATCATCATCATCATCATCATCTCGTCATTCATCTCTTCCTCGTCATCGTCGTCGTCGTCGTAGTTATCATCATCAACATAGCAATATCCTAATCGGTAATGTGGCGGAAATAAGGGGGCAGTGTGGGGTTAATAGCAGGGAACAGTTAATAGGCTCAATCCCCCTCTTCCAATAAAATTGACCAGGAAGTTGCTTTTGTTTAAATAACATTAGACTTGCTACAGCAAGCATGATTTTTATTTAGGCCTATTTAGTATTTTGTTGCTTATCCAAACCAAAAAAAAAGAAATACAGACGAAAATTACCCAAAATGGAAAACATACCACACCCTAACTTTCGTTTACAGTCAGAGATCGACGTCGAAAAAAACTGAGCCCATCGTCGGTGGGGAATTTCTCACGCCAGTGCATTGGCCTCAGAAACAGTAGGTAGGCCTGCAAGTACCGATATTGAAAGTCGTGTAGTTTTGTCATGCCCGAGACGATCTAGGGTTAGGGTCCACCATGGCTCGTCCTCCTCAAAATCAGCATTGATTATACATATATAATAATTAAACAAATTTTAATAAATTAATTACAAGAGCGGACTTTCAAAAATATATGGACCGGTTTACTGTGTCTCTATTGAAAATTGTTTAAAAAGATTTTTATACTGAATGATCAAAACTCTTTATTATAGGCCTACAGAAATTAAAATTATAGCGGCTGCCAGCCTTTAAAGTCATTTAACATGCAATCTAATGTTTGAAAATTATGGATAAATGTTTTTGTTTTAATCGAATGGAATGATCAAAATTACACCGCATTCTGATCTTCAAAATAAAAAGCAAGTTATTAATAAAATCAATTTTTGGCCATTTGGGGCAAGACATGGCAAAACCACCAAGTTGTCGCAATATAAAACAATTGAGGTAATACTGAAACCCTATTCAGCTTTTTATAACCTCTAAAATGAGGGGTCATTTGTCAAAATCAGACATCTATAACCAAAGTTATGGAACAAAATATAAGCAATTTTCCCTTGTATTTCTTTATGTTTCCTGCTGTTTATTTGCTCTTATCTCAATAACTTCCTGAGCGACAACTTGGTAGTTTTCCCATGCCTTGCCTCATTTTCAGGTAACCATACATCTTTAACGGTCATCATCATCATAATGAACAAGGGAAATTAAATTAACTAACCAAAATTGAGCTTTTGACGACAACATTTATCTAGAAACAGACGAAGACAATTGCACAATTACGGTACATGATAAAACTTAACCGAGTCTATAGGGATACACCATAAATTTATTATTTACGGCTAGATGGTTAACTTCCACAAAATAAGTGCAGTTCAATGTATACTAAGCACCTACTATTCCGGAATCTAGCTAATCAAATCTCGTTACATTCTAACTCTGTTGCCACGGGCGTCGAAATTACGAACTCAATCTTCATAAAAGTTTCAAATTTATCAATAAATGAAAGTAAATTTATCCCAAATATAAATACATTGGCAGCTTAAAACCTACGTGACATTATGCAAATAATTTGTATATGACAAAAGAATGTTAAAAAATACAACAATTGTAAAACAGTTATTATGTAACTTACATGTTTGTGACGAAGGCTGACAAAATAGTAGGCGCCTACATTGGACTGGAATTCTACAGTGTTAAGTTCACCATCTAGCCGTAAATAATAAATCATGGGATACACGTACACAGGTTCCCTCTGAAGACATGATGGTTTCAACGGTCTACATAAGCGGAGTACGATCTATTTTTAGATTCGGAAAGCGTCTATTTAAACAGCTTTTCAAAAATGTCTGTATGTCTGTCTTCCTGTCTGTCGGTATGGTCACGAACGTTTGTGATTATTTGCGTTTTATTCTTTCCATATATAATTTCTAATAACCAGCATTGTATGAGTGTCACTTTAAATATCATACGAGATATATGAAACAATTACTATTATTATCAAAATGTTAAATTCATTAACATTAAAATTGAAATAAAATATCGTTATAAAATACACTTGTAAATGCCAGAGGTCCCAAGTTTGAGAAGTGAAAAATCAGGAGATTTTATGTCGACATTGTCGATCAAATTCGTGTAAATGCAAATGTGCAATGCGTCACAATAAAAAAAAAGACAGAAAAATGTACATGTAAAAAATAATACCTATATTATTGTATATAAATTGTATTTAAAACTGAAGAGAACTGGTATTTTTTGAAGAGACAACCGATTAGACACTTACAATTTTCAGGAGAAAAATTAAATTTTTTCAGGTGGGCAGGAGAATTCCATTTTCAGGAGACTTGGGACCTCTGAAATGCTTATATTTTGCTGTTACAACTGTAAACAATATATTATTTGTAATTCTAAAATTATTCAAATTGCGCTTCAGGCTACAGAAATCAGAGGAAAAAAGGCCTCAGGCTACGCTCGGCGACTAACCAAGGGGCGGCGCCATGGGAATTTCCCGACGGCAGGCAATGCCCCCGACAGGGAGGGCAACCCCGACAGATAGTTCAAGTTTGAGGTGGGCGTGTTCTCTGTTTTTAATTTGACAAGAAAAGAAAACGGTTATTTGCCGCATTTTGCGTGCCTTTTTAGGTCGTCTAGTGGTTTGGGGGCTCGACTGGACCTACAAAGCCCTTGACGAAATCTTAAATTTCTCACCGACGGGGAAAGAGAGTTCCCACTATAGCGCCGCCACAGATTTCGCCTCAGGCGTAGTCGCAGAAATGTGAAATTTGCATAGCAGGTGATGTTAATATTATAAAAGAAAGCACGATGCAGAATCGCTTCGTATGTTTTTTTTTGTAATGTGAAAGCAATTTCTTTTAAACTTTATACTAACTTTTGTCAAATTAAACATTATTTTGTGTATTGAAAAGCCAATGCCTACTTTATTTATGTTGCAATGATTTTCGCACCGCCCTGCAGGCAGATCGGAACGAGAGTGAGTAGCAATCAGAAACAGTAGGAGGCAGAAGCATATACTACGAAGGCAAGGAAATTTGGAAAAACTCCCCCAAGAAACGTCTGGAAAATGTTAATAAATCGCATATTAATGACGTAAAATGACGACTATTGGTCTCCTGGAGCACAGTATTTCCTTCTAAAAAGGTGCTGTACTGTTAAGTTGCTTGTAATTTGAAATTTCAAATTCGAGTCCCGTTGTGGACTATTTTCCTTTTACGTCAAGCTTACGACTGTTTATTATTTTCCTCTAAAACTCTGTTCTATTGTTGAGCGGTTAGTTGGCCAACCGGATAAGATGTATGACTTGTAAGGCTAAATGAAATCCATGCATGTAAAATTTCTATTCACAACGACTACACAATCAAAAGTCTTCTAACTTTTCCGACCTTCCTCAAACTTAAGATCCATTGCCTACTTGCCATACTTAATCAGACCTGTTAATTTCTAAATCTCTTGTTGTCAACCGATCTTTTTTATTTTTTTCTTTACAAATTTCCGAATGTTTGACATTTCCTTCTAAAACGTTGTTGTACTGTTGAGCGTTGGTTGAATGAGCGGGCAAAACCTCTTGCCTGTATTTTAAATTACAAGTTCAAGTCCTGTTGTGGACTATATTCTTTTATGTCAAGTTTCCAACTGTTTATTATTGCTATCGAAAATTCTGTTCTATTGTTGAGCCGTTAGTTGGGCTACCGGATAAGACGTACCGTATGACTTGCAACGTAAAATATCTAATACTTACCTCTTACCTCCTTTCTTAACCAGACTGGTAGTTAAAGAGCTCCGTCTAGAAGGAACTAAAACGCATGGTAACACGGGTGAGGGGGCAATCGCTAAGACTATTTTGTTTTGCGACATTTGTTATTGATATTAAAAATAAATAGAACGACATGTACCAATATACAAAAGTTCTACTACTTGTAGATTTGGTGCTTGTATTATAATCGTAGGGCTATGTTCAAAAGTAACAGTGTATAACAGGCATTTCTAACAGGTCGACCCAGTTCTGCCACTGGTCCTTTCAGTAGGAGCAGAAAGTGATTGCCGAAGCAAACAAAATGAACAGAACCTGTTAAAGATGAACTTCAATATCCCTGGACGAGCCAACACGCAAGAAATTGGATCCAAAACGAAATTTGTTCGGAGCAGCATATCGAAGGCAAAAGACAATCGAGCACTGACACTTAATCCAGCTCTCAACAATAGTAACAAAACCTAAAAAAAACCCCATAAAATATGATCACTACACACTTCAACAAAAACAATAATACTGTAATTTAGTAGCAGTTGAGGTCATTTTAACAGTAAGTGCCGTAGCCAGCATGAGGTAGACGAGGCTGTCGCCTCGTCTGAAATTTTCAAAAATTGGCATTTTAAGGGGAACTGAATGGCCTTCAACAGTGGGTTCTAGTCATTGGAATCCACGTGACCCCCAGATTTCGGCTCGTCTGTTTTCAAGTTTTACAGTTGTGTCTATTGTCATCACAACAGTTAGATTTTAGTGTCTAGGCCTCTAACACCTTCGGACGACTTCAATTTCGTGTGTGGGGCAACTCCAAACTGTCTCACACAGTTAAGTTCCAAGTGTACAATTCCTGCATTCTTAGTACACTGCTCTACGGCAGCGAAACGTGGACTACATACAGGAGACAAGAACATCGCCTGAACGCATTCCATTTTCGCTGTCTTCGCTCGATCCTGGGTTTTTCATGGAAAGACAAGATTCCAAACACAACAATTCTAGAAATGTCTGGTACATGTGACATGTATACCATCTTACGTTCACGTCGTCTGCGTTGGTGTGGTCATGTGGTCCGCATGACTGATGATCGTTTACCAAAGGCCATTCTGTACGGTGAACTCAAAGGTGCTCCTCGCCCGATTGGACGTCCCCGACTACGGTATAAGGATTGTGCCAAGCGTGCCAATTAATTTTACGGACATTCTACTGTTACATGATTAATTTTACAGTAAATTCCAGTGAAATTTATGGAAAAGGTCCTAGCAGAAAGGATGCCAAAAACAAATCCCGTAAACTTTACGGAAAATGACCGTAAAATTTACAGGATTTTCTTGGCATTCTGGCTGCCAGGACTTTTTCAATAACTTTTACGGGCATTTTTTACAGGATTAAATAAAAAGCATACCAGCCTAGGAATCCAGCATATTGAAAACCCAAGGAAGATGATCGCTACTGTCCTCATCATACTGATTTCATTTTCGACATCTTTATATTGACTCGGTGTTTGGCTCAATGCAAGGGACTTTGACATGTTGCGAAGTTTAGAAATCACAGTAATATTACAGACAGCGCCGATAATCACAATTGACCAACCGAAAAATATGTAAACTGCAAAATGAACCGTGTAAATAGTGGGTTCGCTAGGGTAATACGAATCTTTGCATTCACGTGGATTGTCGGAATGATAACTTCCATCCCCAACGAAAGGCAGAGCACTTACAACCGCCGTCGATAAGGTGGCTACAATGTATACTTTAGTTTTCTTCGGTTGGAAGTAGTTTCCGTATCTGAAAGGCATAGAGAGAGCTGCGCACCTCTCTATAGACATCAGTGTCCATATTGCACCAGATGCTAAGGGAAATAAATAACTTGCAAATACAATCACATTGCACAAAAAGTTTAGGTTATCGTTCCTCAATGCAAAATATAAAGGCAATCGAAGAAAGTAAAGGCAAATACAAACGAAGTCCACCAGAATTAGCGAAAATAAAATAATTATGTGGTTATCTTCTCTACGTTTCTTTAAATGTTTATACAGAAACACAACAGCTATTAAATTGGCTACAAAGCCAACAGTCAGAATCACGGTGGCTATAGCGAAACCAACACCAAAATTGGTAGTGGGCTCATAGACACCTGTGTCGTTTTGATCCATTCCACGGTCTTGTACGTAGGAACACTACAAGAAAATGTATCTAAACTCAAATCAAATTATATTTATTGGAAATGGCTAATTAAGATCTATTGGATTTTTACTTAAATTAATAAAATAGCCGGATATAATAAACTGTCCTTGTTCCGTTTAGACGTAGCAATAGAACTACCTGTCTCAGGGGCGTCGCCAGCTTTTTTTTAAAGGGGGGTGCGTTTATGAAAATGGTTCCTTTGATGACTTTAAACGGTGTGGGCAATG
>JAOTQE010108067.1:0-13412 GCA_025631205.1 Nesometra sesokonis
GTTGCTCTGGCTATACAATCTGCGCCTTTGATCATTAATTTTGGAATTGGCGCATTACAAGTGTTTTATTATTATTAAAAAAACCATAAGTAATTTCATATACTGGTTTATTGCAAAAGTTATGAACAAAGTTTGAGCATTAAAGTTTGAAGAATAGTGCATTTGGAAATTGCTTATCAGTATCATGACTAAACATGGTAACTTTTTACTGCACATTTAAAAAATAATTTTAATATTTTTTTTTAATTTTTATTTTTAATATTTGTTTTAATCTTAAAGTCGTTAATGTAGGGGGCCATCCATAAATGATGTCACACTCATGGAGGGGTTGCCTGAACTGTGACAACTTGTGACAAGGAGGAGGTGGGGGGAGGTCAGTTAGTTGGGACATCACAATTTTTGTATTTTCAAATACTGTATATCATTAGTCTCAGTCAGAGAAATCAACATTGGAAATTCCTCTGCTCGAAAGAGAGCAAGAATAATTATGTCTTTAATTAGACTATGCCCTAAATTTCAGCCTCATGAAAGTTTTTGCAACATACATTGTGATTATTTTTTATGTTTGTAAGTGAATATATTGTTTGTTACTAAATACATTGAATATAATGAGAAAATGTCCTCGGGGCCTACATACATTTTGTCAATAGTTTCAAAATATTTAAGGTTTGTGACATCATTTTAAGGGGGGGGGGGTCTAACAAAAAGTGATAATTTGTGACAAGGGGGAGGAGGGTCCAAAAATGCCAACATTTGTGTGACATCATTTATGGATGGCACTAATATGAAAGTTTTTTTTTACGTTTCTGCCTATTGTGGAAAACTAGATTTGTGATTTATCCGTCCTTTGGTTTAGCTCTGCCACTTTTAGGATATGATGTACATGTAATAGACCGGCCGTATTTGAGGCATGGGTGTAAAACTCTGCAGAATTTACTAGACCAATTTTTCCTGGGTTTTTTTTTGGGGCGTAGAATCCTAGTTTGAGTGTTGACCAAATCTAAAAGCACCTGAGCAGTATTATAGTGGATATTAACAACAAAAAAATCTTAAAATTATATGTTGCACAAGAAAAATAAGATGGCATGCTATTAATTATAATTATTTCCTCCAATTAAAATAAAAATAAGGCAGTGATGGATTCGAACTGACACCAATGATCCCTAAGGTTTAAAACTACCAGCCAGCTAAATTTTACTCTCAATGGTCATAACGAATCATTAATTAAAAAACAAATGAACATTTTGTGTCCAATATGAAATGGAAACTTTGTTATGTAGGGCTGGTTCAGCCTTCCTTTAGACATTTTCACTGATGTGAAAGCCTATAGTGGAACTAGTCTTCACAGATAAGAACATTAATTACCACTATCAGATATATGAATATGTTATATGGATAAGCAGTGAATATCATGTTAGCTTAATTGATCATCATCAAAATAATTAATTTGAAATTAATACACTTCAATGTCTTAAAGATCCAAATAAAAAACTATAAGTAAGATTAAGAAGGATTGAATGAGTGCTGAAATAAATGTACATGGAGTATTACATTCGGCGAATCATACATTATTGAAAATCGCGATACTTTGAGGAGGAAAAGTGATATTTATTTGTGAATTTAACACCTTGCAGAATTTTTAAATATTTTCTCACCACTCAGGCAGTACTTTTAAAATTTTGTTGCCGAAACAACTTTTGCCTGCTCATATGAGAAAACTGTTGATGAATTTGTTTTTTTATCTGTTGGTGTCTGTTTGTATGTCTGAATGTCTCAAAACTTGACCACAATGCTCCTTTAATAACTATCTCAAGCTGATTAAATTTTGAAGAGGTAGAACAAGGTCAAAATAAACAAAAAAATTATGGATCAGTCGAAAACTCACTTTTAAATAAAAAAATCCTTTAATTTCATTGTTCGCCAAGACAGTGCACTTTGGCCGAATGGTTAGTATTGTGGTTTTTCAACCTGGTAGCCCGAGTTCATTTCTGAATGGATGTTTTTTTTGTTTTGTTTTTTTTTTTTGGGAGAAGGGGGTTTGTTTTGTTAATTAGCCTATTTTGCCACCATGGTGGTTGTTTTGTTCTTGTTGATTTCTCTCCATTATTTATTTACTATACTAAATGTAGTTTAAATATTTATACTTTTTCTTTTTCATTAGGTGAATTTAAAAAAAAAACGGATATAATTAAGTAGGCCTAACCAATATTTTATGAAGATCATTAAGTTTCGAGGGCGCTTGATTGTTCAGGTTTACAAAATCCTTTAAATTCACTGCGTTCTCCATGGCAGTGAGGTTTGGGAAACCGGATAATGTGATGACTGTCAAGCCGCCAGTCCCCGTTTCAAACACCACGTTGGTAGCGTTTTTTTACACAGTGGTTTACCTATGAACTAAATGTACTTAAACAAATATTGATACCATGGATTGTTCTTATTCCCATTTTTTATTGCGGTACTAAATGTAGACCTATTTCAAAAATATGTATACCATATTTATTTTTAGGTGATTCAGGAATTTATAAAGAAAAGAATTAGGACGTTAGCGGAGGGAAGCTTCCTCGGAGTTCCTTCTAGTTTTAATTACATAATATTTTATTTAAATGGTAATTTTTTTACCTGAAGGTATCAATGGATCCAGCCATATCTGACTGGGGTTTACAAACTGTTTCTCAGGACTTGCAGTATACGTCAGAGGTACCCACCAAACATACCTGAAATGATATTAATAAACATTTTTTTTAAATGACAGGCATTATATTTCATGTCACAAAAAACATCAGGTTTTCACAACAATTACAGGATGAGAACCTCATCATACTTACTTTAAAGGTACATTCCTTTCAAAATCTACCCACAAAATTATTTATTCTTGTAAATTTTCCTTTACATGTTTATTATTTCTAATTAAAAACTTTTAAAGTTTTATTTCCAAGTAGAACTTTTTTTACGACCATATATAGGCGTATCAAATTCTTTTGTCAAACAAAATTTGATATTTTAAATGGAGCCTAAAACTGTTGACAATCACTGTGACGTGCGCAGAACGGACACTCACTGGTTCCCGGTTTGAGGGTGGAAATACAAGTTAATAGCGCACCGCCTTTTCGGATGAGACGTTAAGCTGTTGGTCAACATGGCTCATGTGCATGGTAAAGAATGCAGTACACTCTTTGGAAAAAAAGGGCTCAGTCCAGACTATCAAACTTTGACAAAAAACTTTGATATGCCTATATATGGTCATGATAACATCACAGCATTACCATACATGGAGTTATCATTCCTATATATGGGTATACATATTTTTTTGTCAAATTAAATTTGATAGTCTGGACCTGACCTTAAGGAATTGTCTCCTGATGTACTGCCAAATCACCACCATCAGGACACCACTGGAAATAAATCCACCTTAGACTTTCATGGACAGAGCTCCCAAGTTTCCAGGATTGTCCTGGAGTCTCCAAGAATTTTGAATCATTTCCAGGGCTCCCCGAATTATCAAATTTTCTCCCGGAATTTAGTTTTCTCCAGGAAACTTTCCAGATTTTGTAAAAATTGCATGATCAAAGCATAAATCTGCCTAGTTATTTCAAAATATTGGTTGAAAGTAAGCAACGGTGAAGTTCAGTAATGTTTTGAGAAACATTTTAATCATGACAATACATGTTCGAAACTATCAATTCCATAACAGGTTTTGAACTTATAAATAAGCATCATACGCGACCTCCCTCAATAGGGGAGGGGCACTACAGTTTTCAATCTCACCGCTAGAGGGCACCTTCATCGTTGGTGGTGAATCATAGTCTTGAGAGGAGACAGAAACATTGTACACTTTGCATTTTATGCCAGTATACAGTTTTGTTCCAAAAGGTATCT
This sequence comes from Nesometra sesokonis, assembly GCA_025631205.1. NCBI lineage: Eukaryota > Metazoa > Echinodermata > Crinoidea > Comatulida > Antedonidae > Nesometra > Nesometra sesokonis. The sequence continues at coordinate 3,877 of JAOTQE010108067.1, forward strand.
TTTTCTTATTATTATCATTATACAAATGGAACACAGAAGTCTTTATAGTATTACAAACAGTGGTAGGACGACCACGAGAAAATCTCCATGAATTCTGTTTTTACAACATTGGAGCTCTTCATGGGTTATCCTCAGTGTCTCACAATACTAAATAAATCAAATCAAGTGACATTTTTACCTTACCCAAGATCAGGATAATTGGTTGTAAAGTTAGCAACTGGATCAATGAGGAAGTGATGCTGCGTTGCTGTAAACGTGTCACCATTATATGACCTTGTGACATTTATAGCAGGGAACCCCATCTGGTTAATCCACGTTTCCATCACCGTCTTCACATCAATGTCTTTACCATCCTCCTTTGCAGCCTGTCATTATTGATAAAATAAATAAATGTAAAATATGATGTGCGTTATTATGATAAAGGCAGATAGAAACAAGTCGATCCAACAAAGAAATGCGGAAAGCTGTGCACAGTAGAAATAAAAGTTAATCCTTACTTTAATTGTACGATGCAGGACTAGGCTAGCTTCAGTAGTTGGTCAGTGTCACATACTGTTTGTGCACTGCACACTATCACTTTATCCAACAAAATCAAACACAAAGGCAACTGAAGAATAGAGTGCGGCTACTAATCCAAAACTATACAAGCAAGATCAGCGACCAAATGAAGCAATTCTTCATCGTCCTTGTTTTTTAGAATCATCACCTGCTATGCAATTTTTTAAATGACTGCGACTACGCCTGAGGCTGAAGCTGTTTATAGAGAGGCTTTTTGTGTCAAAACTATTAACCTATTACTCCCTCCCGTCTCCGAAAAATCGAAAATTTTGATACAGCAAAATGGTGAATTTTTTTTTTAGTTAAAGGTCACCCAGTATAAAGAAGATCTAGCATGCTTTTTTAATACACATTTGTCTAAATATTGAAATGTGTTTACTATAATAAATTTTGAAATAAACACTGCAGTTCATGATTTAAATAGTCTTTCTTTTTTTATTCTGATTACAGGATTTAAAAAAAATCCTCCTCCCTCCCCATTTTTTTGTGGTTACTTGATTAAAAAAAAAAGCCTTCCTCCCCATCTCCCTCCCCATTTTTTTAAAAGAGTGATAACCTAATAATTTTTTTTATCTCCCCTAATAGTGAAGATGGTAATATTGAAATAGGTTCATCATTTGGTTTCGAATAGATTTTTGAGATTTTTTTTTGGTTAAACCAATAGCACTGAGAAACTTACCAAAATGTTGAGAACTACGAATTCACATTTTTAATTGTTATTCCATTGAAGAAATGGCAATTATACCAGTATATTTTATGGCTTATCAGAATGCATGATCACTAAGTGAATGTATATTTTATACCCCACAACAAAATCAGAGGTCAGCTGGTATTTGCTAATGAAAAAATTAAATATTTAATTTAATTTAGAAAGATGGTATAGATCTGAAACTTATTAAGATATGAGTACTTGTTTAAGACTGGCCAACTTACTGCTGTGAGGTGAATCCAAAGGTCATCATTCTTAGCATTACTGTAAGCAAAAGTTGACAAATAGGTCTGAAAAAATAAGCAAATGCATGTTAATACAAAATATTTGGCTCTTTGTTTTGTTTTGTTTGTTTGGGCACATGAAGATTTTTTAGGGCTTACCTTAAGTCCTTTTCGGAATGTATCTTCACCCAAGAAAAACTGACACATTCTAATCACTGAAGATCCCTAAAGAAAAAAAAAGGACAATAATGTCAAAACGTAAATTATTATTTAAATTGCTCCACAGCTGAGAATGCCTGAGAAAAAAAAGCACAACTTGTTCTTTAGTTAGACTTAAACCTACACTTTCAGATCACTTGATTGGAGAGTCATACAACTAGACCATTGACATTGTGCTTTGATGTCTAGGAATAGAATTGGGTGGATTTTGGAAGGAATGCTCTGTAATTCCTGTCATTTCGCATACTACTTGACATCTCTATGTATCCAATTAAGACCACAATGCTTCTTGTTTCTTGACCTCTACATTCTACTCCTTAACTTATTATATGATATTTTATCAAATATTTTCTGCTGTTGTTTGTAAATACTTCAATTGAAATAGAACTTGATATTTCTAGGCATCCACTTTAAACATGGAACGACATTTAAGATCATAATCCTAAAATTACCCATTCTCTCGCTCTTCTCTTGGTTCTTCTCCATCCTCCTTATCTCCGAAAGGTCCACTAATCAAATTCAAGTAAGAAAGTATAATGCATACTCCAAGCAATGAGATACACGCCATCGTGACAGGATTCAATATTTCAACATAAATTATGTCATCATCAGGAAGGACTTGCCATTTCTGTACTTTTGACACAGAATGGCACTTACAACTATAATCCTATCATCTTAATCTCTCTTTTTTCATGATTTCTACCCCCATCCTCCTTACCTTATTGTACGACACTGTATCAAACAATGATATCTCAGCCATTGTTCATACTTTAATTGAGATAGGTCTTGCCATCTCTGGGCATTTAATTTTACATCAGAATGGCCCTTATGACCATAATCCTATCATCTTAATAATCTCTTTTTCATGTCTTCTCCCTCCATCCTCTATCTTACCTTGTTGTACGATGTTATATCAAATATCTGATTTATCTCAGCCATTGTTTGTACTTCAATTGAGATGGGACTTGACAGACATCTCTAGGCAGCCATTTTGAATGGCACTTATGACCATAATCTTATCATTTTAATAATCTCTCTTTTCTCCATATCCTCATTAGCATATTGTATGATATTATATCAAACATCTGATATATCTAAGCAGGTGTGTTCTTACATCAATTGAGATGGATCTTGGCAGACATCTCTAGGCAGCCACTTTGAATGGAACTTACAACCATAATCTTATCATCTTAATGATCTCTCTTTTCCCTCATCCTCATTCTCACCTTATTGTATGATATTATATCAAACATCTGATTTATCTCCGCAGGTGTTCGTACATCAATTGAGATTGGTCTTGATGAATCCAAGGCATCTACTTTGAATACAGGATGGATATCACTCTCCAGGAATTGATCTTGCTGACAACAAATAGAAATTAAGATACACTTAGTGCATGTTTAGATTTATGGCCTAATGCCATCCAGTGTAAGCAAGACAAAACGAATCTGTGGCACAACAACCACGGTGTTCAGATACAAGTCCTAGTGTAAGTCTTTAGAATTTTTAAAATGGCTGTCATTGGCTTTTGCTGTGTTCAGTCATACGTAATTGGTTGGCCATCGCAGACCGATGTCATTTTTGATTCACCAACATGTGAAACAAGATAAAAATCATTAAAGTACCATAAGATGACCACGTGAAAATCACCAGGAATTCTGTTTTTACAACTTGGTGCCTCTGAAGTCTATGAGGCATACCACTAATAGCTTATGCTAATCTGCTGTTTGCAGGAAACATTTTTTTTCAATACTTTATCTTAATCATGTGATAATTTATGTTTAATTTAAAGAAAATAAATTATTTTGGCATTTGCACCTCCTCCTAGATACCAACAAAACAGAAGATCAAAAGGAGCTTCAATTTGCAATCTTGTGATAGTGAACTGCATCTGCTTTAATTTTACCTAAATTTTACCTCTAAAAAGACATTATCTCACCATTTGCCAATCTGGCTCTACATGTTCCACACCACTATACTCCACAAAGCTGGCAAATCCCTCGTTTAGCCAGGTATCGTCCCACCACTTTAAAGTCACCAGATTTCCAAACCACTATGGAAAAAAAATAATGCAATTACTTTCTGTAATATATATAATTACATTTATTTGAATCTCAACCTTTATATATATTTATTTATTTATTTTATTCCTTCCAGCAGACACATGTACGGTACATACAAAACAAAGGAAGAGAAGCGCTGTGGAGGGACAAAAGCTGTTCAAGAACCACTATCACCAGGAATGGTGTGCTCCTCCTACTCCAGCTTACAACATAAATTGATAAAATTCTATTAAAAATTCTTAAATTTCATATTTCGGAATATTTATTCACAACAATTCATATAATTGACAGATGGCTGAATTGCATATGTATTACAATAAAATGATTAAAACGTATTTAGATAATATTGCCCAATACACACATAAATTATTAAAAATACCAAAAATTACCTAAGATAAAATGAACAAATATAAACAGCACATAGCTAAATTGCATATGTATTATTTCCATAGATTTATTATTACGGCTAGATGGTGAACTTCCACAGAACAGATAGCCCAAAGTGCAATTACATGTAGGCGCCTACTAATCCGGAATCCAACCAATCAAATCATGGTACGTTCTAATGCTGTTGCTATGTCGAAATTGCGCACGCGCAATCTTTAATAAATGTTTCAAATTTATCAATAAATGAAAGTAAATTTAATCCAAAATTAAAGAAACTGACAACATAAAATATATGTGACATATGTAAATAATTTGTATAACAAAAAAATGTTTAAAAAATACAATAATTACCGTATAAAACAGTTATTATTATTTAACTTACATGTTTGTGACGGAGACTAAGAAATCAAAATAATACATGAGACTGCCATTTTACAGTGTTAAGATCACAATCTAGCCGTAATAATAAATCTATGATTAATTCCAATAAAATTATTATTATAATAAAAAGCATTGGTCAACATTATACACCACAAAGAGTACAAAAATATTTCAGTTACTGGCAATATAAATCAAATTAAATGAACGTTGGTTTTACAAAAGTTCAATCATGAAAGTGAAATGGGCTGTATTGGAATTATATTTTACCACTATAATGTTTTAATTTTTCACTTAAGGCTAAAGCTGGGCACTCACTGCGTTGTGCGAATGTCGTACGACGGTCGCACGACTAAACAGTCGCTCCCAGTGTGAATGGTTTCTAGACGCGATGACAGTTTTCTACTGGTTGGTCGACGGTTATTTTTAGTGATTTAACAGGGAGATGAGAATCTTTATTCTAATGTATTTCTAATGTATTTCTAATATTTGTTACTGAATGAACAATGAATCAAAAGAAACAAATTAAGTCCAACAAGTGAAGATGATCTACGGGCAGGCGGCATGTGAGAGGTAAAATTTAAAATGTTACAGGTCCCAGATCTAAGTATCTATATCTATGCATACACCTGTAGAACAATTAGTTGTGACCTAACTGATAAAATTTCAAACATTTAAACAACGAGATAAAAAAGGAAAACGCATCCAAAAGCGAGTCCTAAATCAAAAAGTAGGTCTATTAATCTATTACACAATGTTGAAGAATAGGAAAATTAAGGATTTGAAAGGGTGAGGTACATGTGTAATGTGATTTCGGTTTTCAAGAACAGCCATTTCAATGTAATTTTCCTATTCTTTAACACTTTGTAATTTGAGTGGTAGACCCTCTTTTGATTTGGAACTCACTTTGCAACATGTTTTGGGGCATTATCTCAGTGCTGGAATGTTGTGAAAGTTTATCTATTAGGTTACAACTAATTGTTCTATAGATTGATCAAAGTTTAATCCTGTTAGTTCCCCTTTAAGAGTTAATATCTCAGACCTTAATATCTGTTCACCAGACAAAGTAAAGGGACTTCACAAGAGTTCACGGTTTCACTATTCACAATTTTATTTTCACTTATATTCACAGGTAACAATTTTTCACTTAGTAATTCACAAGTATCGCAATAAATTCAATGTTAATTCACTGATTGATTATATTTAGTTTCACAATAATTTTCACTTGGTTCACTGTTGTATTTCGCTATAATATTCTTTTTTTCCTTACACCTTGTTTTCACACTCTCTTTTATCTGATGTTTTAATCACTGATTCACCTTTTTGTTTCACATTTTGTTACCTCCCGTTTTATCATTTTAACCTATCACAGTGTTAGTTTTCTCATCAGAGGTCCTTAAACTCCTTGGTATTTGGTGGTTAATTAACTACTTTTTGGGCTCACCTACCTTAATTATATTTTAATGGTTAATAGTTTTATTTAATTTTTCTTATGAAAGCCTTTTCCGGCTAGCCATTACCTGACCACACATTAATTTAATTGTTTATAATGTACATTTGTCTGTCTGACTGGTGCCACTATTATAAGTTTTACTTTAATGTTGACCTCAGTAGTCCCTATGGACTTCTACCATTTCGTCCTTTAATGGTTTTCTTAATTTTTTGCTTATAAATTTATTAATTTTAAAATTCCTCCTGAACAATATCAAATCAAATAGTTTGAATGAAACTTGCCAAAAGTGCTTGCCATGGTCATAGATGTGATTTTCAAAATTGTAGAGATCTGGTGTAGGTTGTAGGTATGGGAAAAAACATGATGGTATCCCTACAAGAATTCTATGCCATCAACACTTTTCAATATTTTTTTATGCAGCAGATATTCTATTAATATACAATTTCTTTATCATCAACCATAATATCTATATCTCAATTAAGATATCTCTATTTCAAATTAAACGTCCATTTGAACGGCCATACATTTGACAGCATAAATATCTTCCCACTTATAGTTTTTGTTCTCTAGCAAACGTAGAAAACAATTACATAAGATTAGCGATAAAACCTAACTGAATCTGTACTAAAAAATCAAACTTAATGCTACACCCACACTATAACAGTTGTATTAACGCCCACCATTCTTCATTTTTGATGTATTTACATCAAATTTTAGAAACAAACAGGGTGAGATGGATATTGTAATGCAAACAACATTGTATCGGTAAACAAAATTAAATAAATTGTCGTACTTAAGACGAACACTCACAAGATCATTTTCATACAATGTTTCCTTGCAATGTTATGGACAATCAAAGTTTGAAAATTTGAAATGTAAGGTTTGAAAAAACTGCATTTGAAAATTGCTTATATCAGTATATATTGTCTAAGCAGTGTCATTGTAAATTGAATTTTTTAAAAACATTTTTGATCATATATTTGAAAATTGTTAATGTAGTATGAGATTTGAATGTTTGAAATGTATGTTTTTAAAATAAAATCTGAACAAATTGATTTTTAAAATATTTGTTTATTTTGGAAAATTAGCTTTATGGCTTATTACTCCTTTGGCTGGGCTCTGCCACGTATGTGAACTTGACTCTAAAGCAAACTGTCTGGAAAAGCAAACAAAATGGACATTCCAAGGGTGTTCAGTTTAGGAGTTGATTCAAGCATTTTCTCCAATAAAATTATGTCAAACATTGACACAAGCCTACTTTCCTAAAATATGGGATCACAGTTATAAACTAAAGGGTATTGCAAGAGTGCAACCTCCCATAGATTTATTATTTATGGCTAGATGGTGAACTTCCCCAGAATACATATCCCCAAAGTGTAGTTCCATGAAAGCCCCTCTATTCCGGAATCCAACCAATCAAATTGCGGTACGTTCTAACCCTGTTGCTATGTTGAAATTGCGCACACGCAATCTTTCAAAGAAGTTTCTAATTTATCAATAAATGAAAGTAAATTTAATCAAAATCTAAAGGCATTGACAACATAAAATATATGTGACATATGTAAATAATTTGCATGATAAAACAATGTTAAAAATACAATAATTGTGAAACAGTTATTATTATTCAACTTACATGTTTTTTGGCAAAGGCTGAAGAAATCAAAATAGTTGGCGGCTACATGGGACTAAAATTCTACAGTGTAAAGTTAACCAGCTAGCCATAATAATAAATCTATGAGGCGCCTACTTGGGACTTAAATTCTACAGTGTAAAGTTTACCAGCTATTACTGTAATAATAAATCTATGATACCTCAACCCACATCATAATTCTCTGCTCTATAAATCCTGCACCTTTGACCTGTCCCTTCAATATTACCTTGACCTTTGACCATGTCCCTTCAAAATTCAATCAGCTTGAGATCTTTAGTCAAGGAACATTGTTGCCAAGTTTAAAAAGTTTCTGATGAAAACTGTAACTGTGGCTTGTAGGCTGTTCACAAACAAAGAAACAAACACCAACAGGAAAAAAAACATAACCGCCTCCCAACTTTATTAGGTCAAGTTAATAGATTTAACAAGAAAATAGTTGTAAAATTTAGATTTAAAAACTGTATTTATAAATATTTGGAGTAGATAAAATTCAGATTATTAGTATGAAAGACAGGTAATTGGATTTTGTAAGTAAAAATATAATCATGTTTGATTGGGTTAACCCCTTTTAACATTGCAATTATCACTGAAATGAAATTCCTGATTGAACTCCATGCTTTAACATTGGATAGTGATGGGTGGTTTAAGCTTAAAATCATACTTAATCACCTGGATTAACAAAGCTGAACTCTTGGGATTCATCCACTATCAACAAAGCGCAATTGATCAGGGTTTTGTTATAAATAGGTTTTTCGGTTAGTTTGTTATTTTGGTTCAATCTTGTGTTCACATGTTTTCATAAGCTTGATGGCAACTATGATGTCGATTGCTTTAAAAAGTACATTTTTATATACATCAATTTGCTTTTTAAAGTAGATTCTAATCAATAGTTCACTCAGTCAGTGGACTTTTGCTCGAGCCAAGTAAAGGGTATACAGTAAGTCCCTGTCAGGGCTAAAAAATGGCTATAAAAAAAGTATTGTTAGGTCTGTGCAAATTGGAACCTTAATCCTGTTGTTGTTGGTTTAGTTGGGGTATTGGTGTTGTAACCATAGCTTTACAAATGTCCAGGATTGCCAGTATTAAATGGGATGCATAAAATTTTGTACATATTCAGCTTTCAAAATCTCTAGCACTGTAATAAACTCCACTATTGGTCAATCTGTTTCTTTTCTCTATGGTCAAATACACACTCTACATTTTAACAAGGAAGTAATTAATTTGTTAGTCTAACAAGATTTTTACTTTTAATGATGGTTAAGTCAATATTTTACATTTAATTTAAACACTTGATTAGATGCCTCAAAGTCCTTTGACGAGTGCTGGAATTTTACTTAACCATGGCCATGAAGTTTTATGTAATATAGGCAAATTCCATTATATAAATTTAAAATTGTAAATTTAATTTTTTTTTTGTTGAGAAGTCTTGGTTTAGTATATATTCTTTACATTTAATTTTCAACATTTAATGACTTTGAGTAGACCTGGACCAAAATCTATGCCTCCAACCCCATTCATGCTGGCTATATATAGTTTCACCTTAGCCAGGGCCATGAACTTTTATGTAATAGGCAATTACATTATATAATTTTGGAAAAATCAACTTTAATTTTGTGTTGAGAGATCTTATTTGTTTTCTAGGTCACTTCCTCTAAAGCATGCCTGAATGGAAACTAATTCAATAATTTATTTAATAGCTATGAGCCCGAAAACATCTGTGAAATATAATTTTAAACAAATATATCACTGCAATTAACATAAATGTTGTTGTATCATAATTAATTAGTAATTTTTTTAAATTTAATTTTTTTAATACTTATTGACATTCTACTGCTCCCTGGCTCTCCTTTATTTCATAATTTCTTTTTTTTTTCTATTTAAGCATTTTGAGAAG
>JAOTQE010108078.1:0-13408 GCA_025631205.1 Nesometra sesokonis
AAAATGCAAAGAAATAAGTCTATTGACCCACGAAAACGATGAGAGATGCAAGAAGGTGTGAAATATGACTCTAAAATTTATTAAAAATTTTATTGAGGTAGTCTAACGTTACGGTCGTTTATTGAGGGTTCGGTAGCCTAATGGAGTTATAGAATTTCAGAAGATGTTCAGTCTATAATCTCTCGTTTTAACATACTTTTACTTTCTTTTTATTGTTGTTGGGGTGTACGGCCGCACACCCTTCTCACTGCCAATAATCCCGACACCACCATTTTGTTTACTTTCCTGCATACGGTTATTGTAAGAATTATTTGAAATATTTTTTTCTGGTTCAACGCCGAAGATTCTCTCAACTCTTTCCAAAAGTATCCACAGCGTATTCCATTAACACATTACACACTATTAATTGCGTTTGAAGTAGCGATTTCGTTATAGACATTAATAAGTCGAGACACTCACTTTTGCCAGTTGTTCTCTGTTCTTAAAAAAACAAGACATGTACAATATTTCAGCCTACTCGGATGTACAAGGGTATATTTTAAACAAAGGATTGGTATGTGAATTGTATTACTGTTAGTAATGATTCGAATTAAATATAAAAAAGTATTGAAGTAACATGTGATGGCTTCCTTCTAGGGTAATATTTACCTTAAAAAAACCAAAAAACAATCGTCTCCGCGACCCAGTTTCCACAGCTTGATGAGTGTTGACGTATGGTACTTCCTGGAAAGGGACGCTAGCCCATTTCACAGACATTATTTTACTCTTTTCAACACTTAGTACTCCTTATTCCCCAGGACTCTTCGGCTGTGCTGTTAAATGCTGGTGACCTAAGCACGTCTAATTGCGATGGCCAGTATGCTGAAAAACATGTAATTTTAAACGAAGATAGAACCAACACATCCCTTGGAATTAACATTGCAGGAAGTCTAGAGAAGGGTATATTTGTTAAAGACACTATTAAAGGCGGTATTGCCCATGAGTCACAATTGATATTTAGAGGCAAGTAAACTAACTTCTTTTTAATTTATTATTTTATTTTATGTGCTTGACTAGAAACTATGTCTTCAAATACAAGGCGGAGGAACCAGGACGGATTCTGCCGTGATATTATTTTTAATAATTAAGCGTTGAATGCAAAATGATTACCGATGACAGACAATCTTCAATTGTCTGTATAATTTTAGTGTGATGGTTGTATAATGTATGAAGCATCAGCAGATTATGGTAGTATCTCAATTGTTTAAAATTGTGACACTTTAAAAAGCGTTTCCCCCGAGCATCAGAAGTGCAAATTCTACAATTGTTTTGAAAACCTCAATCTCAACCATGGTGAGGATGAGGTTAATGGGGACTCCTTTCTTGTGGGGGGGGGGGGAGGGCGGGGGGGGAGGAGTGGGCATGGGCGCACTATTTCCGACCGGTGTGGTTGTGCTCCCCATTTCAAACTTGACAAGCAAAACAAATCTTATTAGCCTAGTTTTAATTGTTTATGGGCCTTTTTTCTATTATTGGGCTCGATTTTATGGGGTGCACATAATATAAAGGGGAATGCAACGTCACTATGGCAATTTTAGGGGGAGCGCGCGCCGGAGCACGACCCCTAAATCCACCCCTGGTAAACGAAACGGTACCCCAAAGATACGTAAAGGGTCAGATTGTTTTTATTTAGGCCTTTTATCAGACCTACATCGAACGCACGATAGTTCAAAATGGACCTATTCCAGTGAAATCCCTCATTATATTTGATCACAAAACAACAACAAAAAAAAAACAATCGTCCTCCAACGTCTTAATGGCGTAACCAGAGGGGGTGCTTAGGGAGCTCCAGGACCTCCTTCAGCGATAAAAAAATATTAATTAGTATATAAATATGAAAACTGGAGAATTGAGCACACCTCTTTAGAGGATAGTACTACAATGCCAGAGGAAAAGAACTAAAGTCAATTAACCCATCATAAGAAATGCTGGTTTTTTGCTTGTAAAAATCCTGTCGGGGTTGACCACCTCCTCCTAGATAAGCCCCTGATGCACTCAACGCTTTAATGTTTCATCTGGAAAATGTTACATTGTTCTTTTTGGATTAAAAAAAGTTACTTCAATACAGTAAATAATAAATTGCATTACATAAAGGTATGATTATATTTCATAATTTTCATTGATTTAAGAACTAACTTAAATATTTATTTTATTTTGCAGGCGATCAAATTCTGAGTGTTACGGTTTACTTTGAGCAAATATCCTATCACGACGCCGTGTCGGTACTTTCAATTGCATCCAAATATAAAGTTGGACTCGATTTAAAAGAATCATCAACGCTAACAACGACCGAATTTAATCTGCCTCATACATCTGATACAACGTCACCCGAACGGTCATTGGAGACATCGGCAATACCAGAGCGTCCAGTAGAAACGCCTATGATACCCGAGCTTTTTGTAAATTCTGAAAGTCCAACGAATTTAAACGAAGGAAATACAATTCGACAAGCCAGTTCACTACCGACGATTTATGAACCACCTTCGAAAAAAGATAAACCAGTGGCTTTCGAAAGAACCACTTCATTACCGAAGGGTGTAGCGATAAATCACGATCCGGTTAATTCAATTGATAGTGGCGCAATTGTCAGTGATAATGAGACAGACAGTAGAATCCACTGCCTTACTTCTTCAATAAACTCCACATTGGATTCAGATTCAGATGAGGTCATTGACTTTTCAGAGCCAATTAATGCATTGAATCCAGAAATTACTGATACGCACATCGACACAAATACACCAGGCTCGATACAAAGTGCCTCAATCTTTGACTATAGAACTCCATCAGTAGTGAGTAGCGTGTCAAATGAAGTCATATTAGATGAAAGTAGAGAATCATCATCAGAATCGAACAGTGAGACAAAATCTCTGCCAATAACATTCACTGACCAATCGCACGCTTCCACGGAAGAGGCAGATGATACGATTGACGAAATACCAATAGAACTCAGGGAACGCACATCTAACGCTCGTAGCCTACGGGGCTCAATAGACTCTTACGTACCGGCAGATCTTGGTGATTTTGTTGGTGAATTCGAATTGGAAATGAGTTTAATTAGTCCAAATAATAGCGATACTGGCGTGTTCTTTGCGAAGTATAATGAGAGTTTGGGTGACACTGAAGAGGATGCCTTGACAATTGATTCTATAGACTTTGTTGAAGAGAAAAGCTTTGATAAAAATGGAAACTCAGAAATAGACAGTAAAGACCAAAATGTTGCTAATATTGAGATAGGAAACCTCGCGGCAGCAATACTCGATGGAAAATCCCCAAACAAGCAAGACAATGAAGAAAAACAGTTTCTTTACTCCACGCCTAAAAGTGTAAATGACATTGAGAAATTAAGAAACTTGAATGAAAATAATGATGTCACAGATATTAAAGAAAACATATCCCCCGATAACTCAACTAATAATGAATTACAAGGAGATTCACCAACCGAGTCATCGACCAATGATGTAAAGACGTCAGATAATCAAGACGGTTCCAAAAAGGAAGGTGAAAACAGAGAAGATGGTATCACTGAAAATGATATCACAGAAACTAAACAGCCTAGAGAAAAGTCAAAACCAAGAGTAACGTTTTCATTAGAGAGAAACACAGAGGAGCATTATTATAAAAAGAAGAGTGGCTTCGGATTTCATTTACCAAAATTCGGTAGAAAGAGTCATTCAAAAGAAAAGACAAAGAAAGTGATTGATGATACCGTAGTTAAAGACACTATTGTTAATGAATCGAAAGAGGCAAGTAGTGTCGAAAAACCTGTCGTTATAACTAATGAAAATTGTAGTATCGACATTACAAACGACACTGTGGAACATTTAGAAGAAACCGTAAATAATCCAGTTAAAACAGACGATATTTCCTCTACACCAGTGCTGTCAACTACCGTCGTCAGTACGCCTGAAGGAGATGTTACTGTTACAATGCGACCTAAAAAGAAAGGCAACACCGTTACAAAAAGAGTAAGCAGTCTTCTACGGAACTCCTTCAGTGGCATACGTCAGTCAAACTCGGGGATTAATTCAGATAGTAGTTCAGATGAAGAAAGTCAACATGCCAAAGCTGGAGATACCCCACCAAAAAGACAATTACGGAAATCCAATTCTTTGAACTTCTTTAAACGGAAGTCTAAAAACCTAGAAGTGGATGTTGACGATAATGTTACGATAGAAACTAAACACCCAGATGACAATGCGCCAACCGAAGCAACCACTGAAAATAGAGAAAATGACGAAATTGCTGTGAATGAACCGCAGGGTGTCCATGAGCTAGGAATGTCAGTTGATCACGAAGAAATGGAAGCTAAATTTGATTCGTTGAAGATTTCTAAGTCTGGTAGCCTCGGCAAGGCACTTAATGTGTTTAAACCTAAACGTCAAACACGATTCGCTGCTGACATGTTTGACAGTAATGAAGGTTCCCAGTCACTGCCGGGTACTCTAAGGAAAAGTACTGGTGAGTTCCAAGCATTAGAAGCTGCTATGTTATCTGGTTCTATTGATGAGAATCTCACCCCTATAACAAATATAGAAATAGACAAAGATACTTCTGACGGTAACCCCCCGGCCTTTGATGACGATCCACAGTTACCTGAAGCAGACACGCACATTGAAAATAAACAAGAGAGTTCAAGCTCGGATGAAGATAACGACGTCATTACTGAAAATGTGACGAAAACATCTGAAGATATAATGGAAACATTAATGACATTGGACGATGCTGTCTCTATCCAATCCGAAGATACACTTACTAATGACGACGTTCCCTTTGAAGACGACCCTGAACCTTCAACGGACGCTGACCGTTCTCTACCATATGACACAGAAGGAAAAACTGAAAATGATGTTGCTCACGACCTTGCCGTACGCGCCATTGAATCAGCTATTACTGAAAGTGAGATAGAGCTTCTAAATAATTGTGAGCCTAGTACCGAACTGGGAGCAAAGGAAGAAATAAAAGCCATGAGAAAAAGACACAGCATGTCGCGGATGGAATTCTTTGGAATTCCTCATAACGATTCTCCAAATTCACCAGTTTTACAACAACCGGATTTAAACTCTAATGATCTAAACATAAAGAATGGTAAAATTACTTCTGAAATGTCTATTACTAACACTAAGATAGATTACGAGAGAGGTGTTGCGGGTGATGAGAAAGGTCCCAGTACCGGGAATGGTGTTGAAAATCATGGGCATAGGAATGACGATACTAGCACAAATAAAGGAAACGAGGGAACCAGCGCCGAAGGAAACAATAATGTAAATAACAGTAATGACGGAAGCAGCAGTAGCAGCAATAATGGAAACAACAGTAACAATAATAACAGTAACAACAACAACAACAACAACAATAACAACAATAACAGTAACAGCAATGAAAATAAAAAGGATAATGATGATATTGAAACTGAAACTGAAGATGATGATGACGCTAACGCTAGCAACACTAACAGAGCTGGCATATTCAATTTTAATAATAATGCCAACGATGACAATAAAACCAACGCAGACTCTGGTTATGAACATGAAGATAGTAGCCCTGGTGGGGTAAAACCATCAAAAGGTAAAGACAAACAAAAGAAAGCAAAGGTCAAACGGAAAACTAGCGACGAGGGAAAGATGCTGCCAATCCCAGATAGTCCTACTTCTTCCAGTTCAATTGACGAACAGCCGGCAGTCATTATGAAAGCAGATGGCAAGAAACAGAAAAGGAGTGGTATTGGAAAGCTATTCGGACGGAAAAAGTCAAAACGACATCCGCCAATAGAGGAAAATGAAGAAGTACATCAGTTTACAAGCCAAGAAGAAGTTACCAGCTCTTTCGAAGACGCCAATTGCGCTAATGGAGACGCATCGGCCTCTGTTAGTGGCAATCATAATACAGACCCTAATACTACTAGAATAAATGACCAAACTAAGGTACCTAGATCCAATGGTAAAAAGCGAAGGGCGCCAAAACCACCAACAATGATTCAGCCACCCGTGCTGGCAGTTACTCCCGAAGAAGATTCTACACCACAGAATAAACATGTAGGACTATACAAACAACGATCACTTGATATGACCGATAGTGGTCAGCAAAATGCAACAAAAACTTGTACTAAAACGTATACGCCGCCGATACAAAAGAAAATACTGAAGAAGTCTGCGGCTCCGATGCCACCTGTAAGCGATATGAATAATGCACATTCTTTACCGAACTTAAGCAATATAAGCAGTAATTCAGATCAATCTGTATTTGATATGTCACCTTCAATCCACAGTAACGATGACAGGTCTCTATCCGGTAGCGGCTCTAACTTATCACAACTTTCAGTAGAAGTAAAGAAATTACCGCTGCCGATTGGAGCACCACCACCCAAACCGAAGCGGCACTCAGTAGATATTAGCGATGATCAAACAGATGGGCGAGAGTCTTCCGCTGTTCTTTCAACATCAAAATCTGATAGTTTTAGTGATGACGATTCACTGTTGTCAGAGATATCACGCTCTCTAAACTCACCTGAAATGATGAGGTCTGACATACTTGGTAAAGAGGTTAATAAAATAGATTCGCCATCACCAAATGGAAATAACAGAGAACCAAAACCACTCAGTGAAAGTAACAATACAAGTATAGATAAAGACGCAAGTAAAGATTCATTGAGCGTTGAAGGTACCCCATCAAAACAGATAGAAAAACCTCAAGAATTAAATAAAACAACAGGTTCTCCAGTGATAGAACCGAAAATAAATAAAAAGATAATCACTGCAGTTGTGGAACCGGAAAGTGATACTGAACCGGGTCTCCATTCATTTTTGCGAAACGGCCAGGCAAAGAATGATGCTGTAAAAGTAAAAAAATCCACGGAAGTTAAAAGTTTGTTGCAAAAACTTTTGACCCAGGAAGATGTACCTAAACCTGAAAATAAAGTCGACGACACCAAAGGATTATCAAACAAAGAGAGTAATGAAAACGAGTTACAACGTTCTCATGCAATTGAAACGGAAACTACACCAACATCCACCAAACCTTCAGACCCTGCAAAAAAATCAACCTTAGACAGAGATACTCCTCCATCAAAAATACTTCGTACTTTACGAAGCTCTAGTCAGGAAATTGATATTGAAGACTCTAACACGGAACCTGCTAAAGAGATTAAGCCTATACTTAGTCCAACTGGATCCAGGTTAAAGAAACAGTTGTCTGCATCGCAGCTTATATCACTAAGCGGCAATAACGTAACCAATCAGGAATCACCCAAACGTACTCAAACCAGAACAGTATCATTTGATGACACAACAGAAGTAATCCCAGATACTGACCACACCATGCTACCAGAACCGAATACTAATGACCGTTTGACTAGTGAGCAAACTACAGAAAGCCCAAAGAAGGTACAAGAAAACGAATCACATCGTTTTAAACCGCAAGCAATAGGAACAACATCATCAAAGAAACAGGATAATACAAAAGAAAGTTCTGAAGTTACGATAGCAACAAAATCAAAAAGACCTGTTAGCTTGTATGAAAAATACGCAGCAACACCAAAGATTAAGAAAACAAACAGTAGTGGAGATGAACCCACAAAAGTTGTCTCACAAACAACTCATGAAGAATCCAGAGAGGAGCTGAATGAACTAGCATCTATGAGCGTGGTTAAAGCATATGCTGGGATGTTTGGCCAATCGAAACCCAAATCAAAATGGAAAAAAGCTGCGAAAGGTTCAGGATATTACAAGGATACAGAACCTAGATCTGACGAACATGTTCAAGTGAAACTCAAACAAACAAATGTGCTAGAAACATTGATCCAAGCAGATATTCCAAATTCTAAAGAATCTGGAAGAACCTCGCCAACTTCGGTGAAACTGGAAAACAGATCCAAAACGGAGACAGTAAAGGATAAGCAAGTACTAAAGAAAACAACTGCAGTAAAAGAAACTACAAAGAAGTCAACTCAGCCATCTTGGATGGATGCTGTGAAAGCTGCAAAGGCCGCAAGATTAGAAAAAGAAAAAGAAGGTAAACCACAACGAGTTAAGTGGAGTGATAGTGACATTCCAGACTTTTCCGATATCCTTAGTTTAAGAAAAAACAAGGTAAGATCTGCTTATGGCATACCGGACGACAAAGAAAGCACATCATCAACGTCAACGATACCAATGTCAAATTCAACTTCTGCGGGTAAACCAGTATCAAATGCAATGGATGTTGATGTTATGGGTTTGTTGGCTAGCAGAAAGAAAAATCGATTTTCATCACACGAACCTAAACAGGAAACCAAGGTATCCGAGCAGATTATCCAATCCAAAGAAATGTTGCCAACTGAAATCAGTCCATCAAAGACAGGAACGGATGCTTGTACAAGTCCAAACAAGGAAGACAAGTCGGATTATTTAGAAGATGTATTTAAGGAAGGAACCGATTACCAGAAAAGTATAGATGATTCATCAGCAGATAGCGCTGAAGATCTTAATCCATTTTCAGACGACAATGAGATACAGACAAGACCGACACGAAGTTTAACAAACGGAACATTGTTAACAACAAGTGAAACAAAAACTATCGATGATGTGAAAGAAGAATTTACTAATTCGGAGGTACCTGCAAGAAAGCGTGCAGATACCACTAGTGGAGATAGTTCATCATTATTTTCTGTGATAAAGAATAGGCTTAGTGAAATTAGTCTCAGTACAGGTGATGACAGAGAGGAGAAGCTCAGAAAAATTCGTGAACGTACCAAGTTGATACTAGCAGGATTCAATTCTTCCAGACAGAGTGACAACCAAGAAAAAACGACTACAGATGACTCTGTTATTAAAAGAGAAACACTTTCTGAAGAAACTAAGCAACGCAGAAAAACTGTCCATTCCGTACCTACATTTGATATTGAACAATCTAAGAAGCAAGTTATTGACATAGATGTTGGTAAAAAGAGTGTGGAGAATACTATTCAACATAAGATTGAAGATATACCGCCGCAAGACGTACATGCAAAAGAAATAATTATAGAAAAGAAGGTAAATCGTAAGAAAATGTTGAAATCATACGCTCAACAGAAACTGCAACAGAATGACACATCTGGAGATGATGCCTCAGACGAGGATGAATCATTTCCTGGAAGATCCTCAAAATCATCAACACCACAGCGCACATCATCATTGAAGTCTCGAGAAAGAAACAACACACGACATTTACCAGATGATTCTCCTAGAGTTGCTGATTCCAGAAGTAGTGGGTATAACTCCTTTTCTGATATTGGAAGTCCCACAGATAAAGGTAATTTATTGACGCCTGATAATGACGTGGGGAAACGGGATAGCACAATAAAAAGGATTAAGTCGATGTCTCATGCTGAACTTCAGAACTTTGTTTTAAAGCAGCAGAAAGAAATGCAAGAGCTGAGAAGGGAAATTAACAAGTCATTAATGGAAAAAAAATCAGACTCTCAGGTTCCTGTAACGCAGGGAATATCGAGTAAAGACACAAAACTGAACGAGACTGCTGAATCGACTTTTCCACAAAAACCTCAGATGCCGATGATGTTCATTCCACCTGGGATGTTTATGATGCCTGGAATGTTCCAACAACCAGGTATGTTACCTCAACAGATTCCTGGAATGGCAAATCCATCAATGATGATGCAACCGCCAATAACCGGTACCTTGCCACAGCAACCGCAACCCACTATGGTACAGCAACCATTACAAGGTTCAGTTCAACCGACAGGGATACCAACACCAACGCAACCGCCTCTTGGTATGGTACCGCCTATTGTTCCAGGAATGAGGCAGCAGTCACAGCTTCAACCAATGGCTGACCCAGCAATGCTGCCGTTACTATACCAACAACAAATGATGCAATATCTTCTACAGACCAATCAGATGGTTGCTTCAACTGCGAACAGTACTATGGGTAACCAAACAGCTTCAACTGTTTATTCCCACAATGCACCTAGCGAACAGTCTGTTACTGATTCAAATTCTTCTAGAACCATTGAAAATTTGAATGTTGAACACGTGTAGAATATATAAACATGTGTCTAATGTTGTTATGCAACTCATTATAAGAAATAAAGTGAAGATGAATGCAAAGAGGAGGCACAATAGACTTTGATATTCTCAGAATAGTAAGACACATTCATGTGTGTTTCTAAAGTAAGAGATATGAGATCAGTACCTCAAATTGGTATTTCTTTTTTATATCTTCAAAATGTTATTTTAGAAAAGATATTGTGTGATGGTCTAATTAGTTTGGCGCCACTAACTATACGCTATCGCTGCATGAAATTGTCGGGTTATGCTAGCTCTACGTGTTTCACAGGGTAAAACAATCTACCTCTGCAAATTAGATTTTCTTATGCACATAGTATATCTTTCTATATTTTTTTGCAAGGCAATTGTATAAAAACATACTAAACAAGTGTAATATGAAACAGCATATTTATACTCTAGATAATTAAACATGGATTATTGATAAACTCGTCTTTCATTACAATTGGTTTCAAATGACAGAAATCAATCATTCGAGGTAATTGTGATAGTATAGCATATACTGTAGACAGCAGACTGTAGTTGTGACCACCCCTCTTAGTACATCTTAACACTGTATATTAATAATAGTATAACATGTCATATACGCTTAGAGTCGCAACATCAAGGAAAAGGCTACTTTAACTAGTAAATGTAACATTCAAAGGCTTGGGGATGCTTAATTAGGCCACTCGCTTTCAGATGTAAACGTATATGTCATTAAAATCAAAGGGAGAATATGAAAACGGCCAGTCACTTTTTCTCGGATCGGAAGGTACATGATTACACTTGGTTCGACCATTGAGCTATAGCCTCATGGTCCGATTTTCCACGTTTCAATTCAGTTAAAAACCACAAATATTTCTGTGATCAATTTTTCTTCATTAGTATCGTGTGTCGGTCGATTTAGAGCACTTCTGGCACTTGTTTTAATATGCCTATGTTAATTAAGAGGACATTTCTATTATGGGTATTTTTATTATGGATATGATCTTGTAGGTAAAACAAATCGATTAAAAAAAATAGTGTGTAAATTACATGACAGTCAACATTTGTTAATAAATAAAATTAAAAGATACCGGTATCGTTCATTTAAAGCATTATTATTTTAGGGGTACAATTATACATTAGCCAGTTTTAGCAGAAATAACACGTAAATTTTACCTTTAACGGATGACGTCATAATTTATTCATAAGTCAAAAGAGTTGCGTGTTCATATGTTTAAAATTGGTCACTTTTTACGACGTCACTTTGCGATTACATTATGCTATTTTGGGAAGTGACGTCACTGACGATTTTGATGAGCAACAAGTCGGTATTCTGCGACGCAACAAAACATATCAGCTGCTTTAGCGTAGCCTGGGCCCTCATTAGGGCTTACGGGAAAATTTCATGTCGAGCAAGTAAAAATGTCACGTTTTTTTGTAGCGGATTGGTTAAGCACATCACGTTTAAACTTGTGCTTTTCCACGACATCCCTACCTACCTAACCAATTGTTTCTGTCGAACGATTAAAAATAAGTAAATAAATACATTTATATACAGCATTATACAGTTACATAGATATGTATATTAATAAATAGTTTAAGTATAACGTTTACTATATTTTGGTAGTAAATTATGTATATTTTGTAAATGTTTCTGGTAATACATAAATGCTGATTCTTCCGATTAGTAATAATAAAATAAACCAATTTAATATTAAACAATGATATATTTCAAAAGCTAATTTTATCGATCGAATGTGTATATATTTTTAAAGGTATTGATCCTGTAATAATGGTTTTTTATATTTATTGTTAGGAATTATGAAGTACTGCAATAATAAATCTGATATTCGATAATAAATTCATTGTATATTTATTAAAGTATGTAATGTAGTTCGATTTATATAGCGCCTTATACAGTAGACAAGATGTTACACATTCACATGACTTTCTACGCCCCCAAGGGCCACGTCATGTCCTGCTGCCCGATACAGGCGCTCATTCATCTTTCCACAAAAAAGGTATGTCTTCTGGATAACTGGAATATTTGATTCTGCTGTTTAAGGTTGTGAAGCCAAACTGGGAGAATATAATAGATTTCCATTCCATACATTTCCATTTCCGATGTTTGAATCATTAACGACAAACCTTACACCATTAAAACTTCATCAACTACTGGTGGCGCATTTCATAAAACACTTAAAATATAATATACAGACTTGGGGCAAGTCTAGTCACACATAGACAGTTGTATCATTTTTACCATGTTTTCTGCTGAATGCATGTTACAATACGCGTGGCCGTAACTAGTTTTGGTTCAAGACGGTGATTCAGTTTAATTCGTGAAAGGCACCCATTGTGTTCCATAGAAGGTGGATCGTCATACCTTTCTGATGTTTATATTAACGACAAACCTCACACAACTAAAACTTTATCATCCGTTGGTGGAGCACTTCATTAAACACTTAGAATAAATATATTATACAGGCTTGGAGCAAGTCTAGGCCGTAACCAGCTATGGGGCAACCGAAAGAGTGAAAAAGGGAGGAACATTTTTGCCAAAATCACCTAAAAAAATAATTTAAATGCAAAAAAATGCATCTAAGCACTCTTATTTTTTAATTTTTTGTCTGTACCGCGGTAGTTTTAGACGTCTGGTTGTGGCCAGGGTACGGTACGAGAATCATCAGAACTAAATTATTTTTATTCATTTTTCGTGTTCTCAGGACCTCTGGATTGGAAGACAAACATGCTAACCACAAATCTACAGCGCCATTATGTTTGATAAAAGAAATATAGGTCTATATTTTTTCAATGTTTGTAGCCTAAAATTTGAAATTTTTTTTAGCAAATTGGGAAGTGAATTATGAAATTTGAATTCAAATTTTTGAAACGTGATAGGTTCTTTGGACATTTAACCTCTGATGATTAGTGTCCCCAAATTATGCATAACAACATTCTTTGTATTTGTTTCGGAAAACGTTTTGAGCTACTCCACGGTTCCTTTTCTTCCTTTTTTACTTCGTTTTTTTTACTTATTTTATTTTTAACACATTTAAACCTAGTTTTAATCATACAAATGCAACGATAACATTTAAAATATAAAAACCTTTATACAAAAATATTAAATGTATACGTTCAAACTCGTCTTTAAATAATATTTTCAAATCGTCTCTAACGTTTCAAGTCGGAGTTAGACTCGTCCAGGCGCGGATCCAGACCCAGAGCTCCCAAGTTTGGAGATCCAAAAATAGTGAGATTTATTTTTGTCAATTTAACGACCGAAACTTTGAATTTTGGCCAAAAATATGAGCCGTGAATTTAAGAATGTGCACCCCTTTGATGTGTACTTTCAATAGGAAAAT
>JAOTQE010108089.1:0-13408 GCA_025631205.1 Nesometra sesokonis
GTAGATTTTAGCATATTTTAGCCACGAATTTTTGTCACTGAAGAATTTCTTCAAAGCGGTGGCACCACCATCACACCCCCCCGCTCCCCAGATCCGCCAATATGATGTTTTAATTAGGCAATACAGGGGCGCAGCCAGGATGGGTCAGCAGTAGTGGCGCCAGGATTAGCCCGACGGGGCGGGGTATGGTCCCAACTCGGGAGGTCCAGGTGGGCGTGGTTGCCGGTTTGGTTTTGATGAGCAACAAAAAAAAAACATTTCCTTGTTTTTTTTTCTTTTTATTGAAATAGATTATGCGAAGTTGAGTTTCAGTCTGCATTATTAACGATGGCTGGTTTACAATTCATGCTTTACTATAATATTCTTCACATTATAGCTTTTTTACTAGAATTTTGTTTTCTCAAAATTTTAGGGGAGGGGGTCCTGACCCCCGATCCCCCTATGGCTGCGCCCCTGCAATACTGGGCATTACAGAGGCGTCATATAAAATTTTAGTGTAGTGCACATTCCTTATCGGCTTTTACCTGTTAATTGCAGTATTTTATTTTTTTCGTGTGAGGAAAGGGGTCGTTCACCCACCTCCCCCTCCCCGCCGGTCCCCACGAAAAGTCAGCATGGCCTTTCCTGCTGTGATATAATTTTGTAAAGGTGATAACTTGAGACAGTGACCGCTGTATTGATTAAAGTGCAATCTTATTTCTTTCCTTATATTTTATGCAAATATCCAGGCCTCTATTATGCAAATTACCTGTTTGTTTGGTTGTTTGTATTTAACTTCGCGCTCTCAAGAACAGTTCGCACGTGGGTGGTGTATCACAACGACAGATTACAACCAGCATCGTAATGGCGTCCAAAACAACTATTGAAATGGACGCGGGAGATACGGCCCAACTAGAATCTGCAAAAGTATTTGTATTTGATCGAAGAAGGGGAAATGCACCCGAAAAACAAATAGGGTTGGCAGGACTCTTTAATTATGATGCATTCAAACAGGCGATTATTAAGGTAATAGTGTTTTTTAAGTCCACATTTCACAGGCCTAGCCCGGCCAGGCTTGTGATTCATGGCCGACTTGAATTATTTGTTGTAACGAAGGCCACGCGCTAGTTCATTAGATGGTGGCCTATCAAACCTTCCATGGATCTAAAGCTTAGATCCCTTGGTCCTAATATACTAGGCTCGCATTAACAGATTTGGGCGACATTGCATTGTTAATTTTAATTAAATTTAATCTGTATATATTAGGAAGATGCTAGATTCACGATACGAGGAATATTTATGCAATACACATGCTTTGAGAAGGTATAGCCTAATAAAGCAAACCGAACGGATGCTGCTAGGCTAGTGCTAGGCCTAGTAGGCTCACAAGGTTAGTGTCGGAGCCCATAAGCTGCATCCCAAGGAAGGCTAGCATCTGGCATAATTAACTGCACTGACGACCTCTACTTTGGCAAATATGCCAAATACTGTAAGACACATGGGCGAGAGACGCATGAGCTTATTATATTTTTATGACATGTTTTTGTTAAAAACTAATGAAAACTATGGCATTCAGTGACAGTAGTAAATGATTTGATAATGAGAATACGATTGTTGTTTTTTTAATTTGCATGGGCGACAGTCGATCGGGCCTACAGGCGATTGCGCCGAGACGATTGGCCCCACATAGAGACAATCAGGCCCATATATGATTGTATGGACGATCGGACCCAACTTGACGATTATTTAAATCTCATTGCTTAAAACTTTGAACATTCATTTATTTACCTCTTTATTCATTAATTACAAAAAGAAGTTAAGAATGTTATATTACTGTATGCGTGCCATAATTTAACAATTTTTTTTTCAGATTGGTTGACCCACACATCTTTAAGTAAAGACATTTGAGCCCAGCGATGATTGGGTCCATTGGACAATCAGGCCTAAATAAACTGTGCCCGATTGTCTTTGGCCCAATAGTCCATGGGCCCAATCTTCTATAAGCCATTTTGTTTATTCGCGTCTCTAGTCCCTTGACCTAACTTAGGCCTAAATGAATAAAAAATATATTTTTCCACTCCATTAATGTGATTCTTCTGAAGCTGTTTAAGGGAATGTACTTGTTTTCATATTTATGCGACAAAAATAAGCAGCTACATCAATTTTTTAAATAAGGTGGATGACAGTTCATTGTTCTCCCAATTGAAAAATTGTGTGAATTGTCTAAAAAACATGACTTATCAGGCATTGTTATAGGGTTGGTATTGTCCCTACCCAAAGTATCTACGTAACTATAGGCCTATAGCTTGTCTGTATTCTAAAGAGTAAACGGCAAAAAATATGAGAGTCAAAATTATATCATAATTAGTTTTTGGTAAGGCAAATTTTTACTGTTACATTGTAATTTTTACTGGTAAATACTCCATACTCTGGAGAACAATGCAGTCATAGTTTTAATGGCTAGATAGTAAACTTCCATACTATTGAAGGGCATGTCCAAAATCTAGGCCTAACCAATCAAATCTTTGTTACGTTTTAACGCTGTTGCTACTGTGAAATTGTGCCCACAATCTTTCATAAAAGTTTCTAAATTATCAGTTAATCGAAGTAAATTTAATCCAAATATAAAGACAATTGACAATGTGAAATGTATGTAGCAATACATAAATAATTTTTATAACAAAAGAATGCTAAGTGTGCAATTTTTATAAAAAAAATATTATTTAACTCAAATATTCCTGATGAAAGCTGGTGACCATCAATAGTAGGCACCTACAGTACATTGAATTGTAATTCTACAGTGTATTAAGTTCACTATCCAACCATATAACGATGACGACAGCGGGTGTGAGGGGTAGGACAACCATAATGACTGTGAGAAATTAAAAAAAAAAACAAAAACAAAAACTGCGCTATAGCCAATACAGTATGCATGGTATAATTAACTATTCATGTGGTGTTATTTTAGGAATTTGGTTTAACAGAAAAAGACCATTTTGTGATTGTAACAACAAGAAGACAAGAAGTGACGTGTGAAACATATGGTAAGGATATATACTATTCCTCAACAAATAACACTATCAATATAATTTACAATACAAACATAGAAACATACTGACCTTAATGCACACCCCATACTAAAAATCAAAGCTTTAGCAAAGTGTCCACTTATGCATAAAAGTTGCATTGCCTCCTTTTTTTTTTATTTGGGTCGGTTGGTCCATATATTTTTTATTATAGTACTGTAAAAAGAGACAATCTGTAAAACCTCCAAAATACAGACTTCTTTTATTTTGTGCACAATCAGATGGCCATCTCGGGATACCATAATAGGCAGTTTTTGGCGAAATATGTTAACCCTAACTTTAACGAATGACATCAATTTATTTATTTAAGTCAAAGGAGTTGCGTTAACAACCATGGTAATTTCCAGATTTAAGTTGCTCGGGGGAATGTTAGTAACGTTTTATGTAACATTAACGCATTTTGGCAAAAACTGCATATCTTCTCCGAGTCAACAGCAAAGAGGTTGGCTTCTGTAAGCAGTCTGTACATAACGGGCAGGTGTTAATGATTTGTTCGGTAGTCTGTTTAAGTGCACCATAATCCCATGCAGCACTGTCTGCTGGGCCTGCAACTTCAGAGATGACTTGATATTCGTTCAATATAGAAAATAAATGCGTGCAATTTATATCATTTGATTCTAAAATAAGCCTCTTTTTTGGTTTGTGAAAGCAATCTTGTTTTTAGTGATGTCTCAAAAAGAAGTCAACCTCGAAAGTAAGCCCACTCAATCATCATAAAAAAGATGCTTTTGCAGTTTTATGGTACAGTACTACAGTTAAACTAGCCTATGTCAAGTTTGCCTAAGTTGAATTATTTCTAAGTCCACTTTATTTTCAATGCCAGCTTGATGTTTTGTTTGAGTGGCGCTGTAGCTTAGTGGTTAGCATGCTTGCCTCCTACTCCCGACGTCCTGGGTTTAAGCCTGGCTGAAAGCTTGGTAGGTTCCCACGACTTAACAACGCCACTCTCAAGCCTCATAATGAGACTTGGTTTAGAAAGCATGGCGTAGATTCTCATCCTGGAAGTGGCGAGTAAACATGCTGTTGAATGTGACACGAAATAAAAAAAATGACAAAGAACTCCTGAATTAAAATTTTCTATAGAAGTGCCAAGAGAACAATTGTGACTAACTGATAAACATTTGGACAACAAAATAATGAAGGAAAAGCACTTTTCAAAGTCCTAAATCTACAGTACTACTCAAGTTACATACCACGTTAACGAATAGGAAAATGATTGATTTTGAAAAAAATTACATTAAAATTTGCCTGTTCTTGTATGAATTTGACTGATCCAATGTGAGTGTGACACTGTGATTTCGGTGTTTAAGCAAAATCCTTTTAATATCAGTAATTTTCCTTTTCTTCAACACACTTTTGATTTGGGACTCACTTTGCATGGTGCTTTGTGGCATACAGTACCTCACTCTTTAATTGTGAAAATTTATTTATCTCTTAATTCACAACTAATTTGTGAGGTGTCAGGTGTTGATGTACAGTAAACCAAAATTGAGTTATTGTTGTATATGGATAGAGGAGATTATAAGCTTTAAATTGGTTTTTAAATGAGGTTCATAGCTTCAGTATAACGAGAGAAAAATCATTTTAAAACATAGGTGTATGAAAACACACTTTGGAGAAAATCAGCTTTTAAAGATAAACAACTGTTGACTTGCTGTATGTTTTTCCATTGATTTTCAAAAACGGCCTTATTGTAAATAATCAAACAGAAAGAATGTAATCATAAAATTCAATTACTAAACTTTACAAAACAACAAAAATCTCATTTTTGTAAATTTTTTGTGAAAATCTCAAAATGGCCTGGCATACAACACAACTCATTTTATCACGACACCTCACATTTTTGTATAGATTTATCAATAAAATTTTTAATCTTGGAGTTTCCTTTTAATTAACAATCTTGAAGTCTATTTTTTATCTAACTCCAGTTTTTTTCAATGGCACTCTGGATTCGACTGTATTATGGTTAATGCAATAAAATTTGATTTTTTTTATGTTAAATACAGATACGCTAGTTGAGGACAGAGATACATTGTATCTTCTATTTAGTGTGAAGCAGGAATTGTCAGCGCCAGCTCAGGAGATAGTGGACTACCAGCCTCATTATGACACGCTGGTTAAGAGTGGCATGTACGAGTATTATGCTAGTGAAGGCCAAAATCCTTTGCGTAAGTATACAGCTGGGTTTTTACTGGATGAGGTATTGCTCAATGGTCTGTTGCAAACTATTACTTTAAAATTCGGGTTCAGTATTGAATTTCGTAATGTTCTGCTAAGTCTATATTGAACCAGACCCATGCTTGTACTTGTTGAGAGGTAGGAAAATATAACATTAGAAAATTAATATGAAGATTTGGGCCTTGAACATCTCCCTTCAAAAGAACAGAAGTATATGAAGGAAAGATTCATAAAGACAACCATTCCATCATAAAACGTAGGAGAAATATGTTTTTAAAATTTGTTTTTGCTTGTCAAAATCTGATCGGGCTTGAGTACCCGCTTCCCCTGGATATGCCTCTGGTAAATGTTTGTCTGATTAATTAAGTTAATAGCAATGAAGTAATGCATTTTTTTTTTTTATTATAGTGCCATGGAAAATTTACTGATGAGGATACTTGATTGTTTTAAAACAGTTTCACAGTTTAAGGGACTTGAACTCAACTTAGCTACCATTTAAGAAAATAAATACATTTTAAAAGCAAATATACTACAGATTTTAAAGTGAATAAACAATTACATCATTGTGAGCTATCCAAGTTTATACCTCCGCCGAAGAAGTTCCTTTGAACTTTGAATACACCTTTAACCAAACTGTCCAAAGAGGGGGGTGCCTAGGGCTACATCCCCCATCGGGGACCTTTCCCCCGTCGGGGAAAAATTGAAGCTTTTGTCGTGGGCAAACTTGCTTAATTGCCCCCAACCATTTATAATAACGTAAGAATTATGCGAAATACGCCAAAAACTGTTTTTGCTTGTCAGATTGAAAACCGGCACATGCCCACCTCAACCTAACCCAACCTCTCGGGGGTGCCCTGCCTGTCGGGGCTTTGCCCTGTCGTTGGGGAAATCATGGCCCCGCCACTGTCGCTCGGCGGAGATTTCTCTCTTTGAATGCTTCTAGTTCTATTTTAATATAGTGAAATTATGTATTTTCTTGTATTCCTTTTCAGCTTTTGCATTTGCTGAGTTGATTGACAATTCATTGGCAGCCACCTGCAACAATGTGGGAACAAGGAGAATTGAGCTGAAACTGGTAAAATGCTTTAAACGTTTACTAAAATGGTCATTCCATGTCAAATCAACCAATGGGGTACGAGTCGCGTCTTTGGATATTGCTGAAATTAAAAAAAAAAAAATTGTCTATATATGTCATGAACACATGCAAAATAAAACATCTTAATTCCAAGTCGTTTTGGATTTATGGCCCATTGGGTATAGTTTAACACTAGTGACTATAGAATACACATGCAATATGAATCATTATTGATACTGTTACTTGCTACTTGTTGGGCCAAACATTGAAACAAATTTTATTTGTTCAATAAGTTGACATTTTCATCAGCCAACATGCAAAAAAGTAGGACAGGTACACATTTTTCAATGCCAGATATGTTTGGGTAGAATTACTGATACTGATACTGATATCAGTAGTATTATCAGTAAAAAAAATTTAAAAATATTATATTTTAAATATACAGTACAATAGAACCTCAATTTTACATACTGTTAAGGGACCAGAAGGGGTATGTAAATTCGGGGGTTTGTAAAATAGAGTTATAGTTTTTTTTAATTAGTTTGTTTATTAGTTTTCTTTTTTATTTACTTTTACTTCCCATTGTTTAGGCCTAGAGGTTATTAAGTATACAAAAAAATCTATAAATATTGGTTAATTTGTACACATTTTAACACCATGTCCAGTTCAACTTTATGTTTAAATCTAACTTTACCATTTTAGACTTAATTTAGGAGTATGCAAAATACTTGAGGGTTCATAAAATTGAGGAACGTAAAATCGAGGTTCAAGTATACAGTTTCATCTTCATTTGTAATTGTAATTATGGTATTTTACCATGGTGTACTGAATAAACTTGTAATTGTGTCTATTTGTCATGGGTTTTTGATTGATTATTCATGTAGTTATGCCAATTTGCTTTGGCTATTATTCAGACTTTGATAATAAAACAAAAGACCAAGAGAAAACAATGGTGTTTATTGAGAAGGTTGGGTGGGGTGGTGGTTACTAATTGAAATAGGAAATTACCTTAGAAGTTACCTTACTTCTAAGGTAAATAGGAAATTTACCTTAGAAGTTTTCAGCCTTGTATGATAGTGTAA
This sequence comes from Nesometra sesokonis, assembly GCA_025631205.1. Classification (NCBI taxonomy): domain Eukaryota; kingdom Metazoa; phylum Echinodermata; class Crinoidea; order Comatulida; family Antedonidae; genus Nesometra; species Nesometra sesokonis. The sequence continues at coordinate 7,401 of JAOTQE010108089.1, forward strand.
ATTATTTAAAAATGTGAAAATATTCAAATAAGCAAGTCGTGAGCACTTTAAGCATTATAGTATTTGTATTGTGAGTGGCCATAACTCCTAAATGACTTGGAATTAGGATTTTTTAGTTTCCACATGTTCCAAATATAGATAGACCAATTAAAAAAATTGCAATGAAATCCAAGATGTGACCCGTACCATTTTCAAAAAATTGGTTGATTTGACATGGAATGACCCAAATTTAACCTTTATTCAACTATGAGTGTAATGTTTTAAAATTTACCTTGTAAATAAAATAAAAACATTTCAATGTTATTTTTCAAATAGTGAATGTTAGCTTTAGCTTTTTCCGACTTCTTCATTCATTTTTCCAACTTGCATAAAGCATGAAACAACAACTAGTGTTTGCCCTTTGAAAAAAAATAACATCCTCTGACTAGGTAGATCCACCAAGTTAAATTACTAGGAAGATCTACCTAGCAACACAGAATTACCTAGCAAATTAGAATACATTTCCCTGTCTGTTGATGTTATTAATACCTTTGCTCTAAGTAATGGCTGTATTTTCCTATGCATACTTGTAGAGCATTGCTGACCATATCCTTGGTAGTATCCCTTGATATGATAGCTTTTATAGGGTTAACCCTGTTAACTACCTTTATCTACCTTGTCACAACCATTATCTACCATGTTAACAAGGTTATTTTTTTTTCAAAGGGTGTAGAAATGTTATGGACTATGAAGTTTCAGAAACACATTGATATAAAGTCAAATTAAAAAAAAATATGAATTCATTTCCTGCAAAATATTTTGTTAAACTTTTCAAATTTCAACTTTAGATGCAAATAGACTACAATTCATGGTTAGAAGCAATTATGCCATTAAAGTACACGGCCTAAAAATAGAAAATGAGTGATAATTTGTCCCTTTCAGAAATTATAAAAAAGAAACATTACTGTATAACATTTTTTTTCTTTGTTACAGTTTTTTGATGACACCATGGGCAAGAACATGATCGTTGTCTGTGACAATGGTCAAGGAATGACCTCAAGAGACTTGCAGAATTGGGCCGTGTACAGACTTTCAAAATTCATCCGTAAAGAAAAGAATATGGAGACCAATAGGTAAATATGTTAGATGTCAGATTTCATGACAAAAGTTACTGATCAGGTCATTTTGAAATCCACAGAATTTCAGAAAGCCATAATTTTATAAAACTGATTTCTTTTGATTTGGTTATTACTACAACTTCCTGTTTGTTTATACAGTAAACATTTGTTTTGTTATTTTTATCTGCTGTATTTTCTATTTTTACACTGCCCTGGTGGCAAAAACGAATAAGAGCAAGTAGCAATCAGAAACTTTAGGAAGCGGTAAGCTATACTGCGAAGGCAAGGGAAAAATAGGAAAATACACCACTAAAGAAACATCTGGAAAATTTGATGAAATCAAATAAAAAATATAAGTGAGCATGTGTTAGAAAACAAATGCGCATGTTCAGTCAATTAATGACGTTAGATGACGGCTAATGGCTATTTGGAGCACACATGAACATGAACAACTTGTGACATAACCTAGGAACAGCTCCTCCTTTATGCCACTGCTTTTTAACTGAGAATTATCCATAGTGGAACGGATAAGACACAAGTTTTGAGAGCTAAATCTGGCAAATGTATTTATTTTTAGTCCCACAATTCCATCGCTGGCATACATTTTCAGATAGAGGTGGAATTTTAACCTTAGCTTTTGTGACTCATAAGCGCTACAACACTAGCAGTAACAGAAATAAGATCAACAACCAAGGACTTATAACTTGTATAATGCCAGACTAAAAGAAATCGGAGGATCTTTTGAGGCATCAATTTATTTGTTAAATTTAAACATTAAAATAGGAAGAAGTTTGGTGTTTTGCTTTTTTGTAAAATTTGTTTTAACTATATTTTTGCATTTTAGTGATGGTGAAGGGACTGATCAGATAGTAATGCCTCGTTCCCTTAATAGCGATATTTCTTATTTTGGAGTTGGAGGAAAGCAGGCTGCCTTTTTCATTGGTTGCTCAACAGTGGTAAGTGTGCAATATGCTACTTTAAGGCGCATTCCTTTCAAAATCCCTGAAATTCACCCCAAAAATTGGTTTTTAAAATTTACCCATTTATTCTTTTAAAATGATTAACATGCGTCATTTTTCTGCATACGTTTAGTTTTATTCTTGGGTACAACAAAATAAAATTGTTATTGAATTTTGTTAGTCTGAACCTAGACGATTTCTCCAATAATTCTAAACATTCAAATAACCAAACATAAAAGAATATGTTTTAATTAATGAATTCAAGTAGTTGACACCCCCCCCCCCCCTTATATTAGGTGTGCCGGGTCAAAAATTTACCATAAAAACCTAAAATACCGGCAAAATAGGGTATCAAACCACCAACTCGGGGAAATGACCCTTTTTTTGCTTGCCAAGGAAAAATTGGCAACCACGCCCACCCGGACTTGGAAAAGTGCACCCCCCCCCTTTTTGGTGGATGCTGGATCCACCCCTGTCTTTTACAACTCAGGCTTCTTTATCACTCAAGCTAATATTTTTTTTTTAAACATTTTAGATGATCTCAAAGCCGAAGGGCTCTAAAGATGTACACGAATTTACAGTTTCTAAGGAGGAATTTGAAAGACGAGAGAGGATGCGGGAATCAATTTACCAAGGATACATACACAATAGAAAGGTTTGTTCTTGCCCCTCATTGTGTTTCACTGTTGACTTGTTATTACCCTTGCTTTCTAAATTCCTGAATATGCCCATAGCAGAGCCAAATAGTACAAGGATCTCCATTTACTTCTGTCTGATACTATTCTGAGTTCTGTCTCCTCCTTTAAATCTTTCTCAATGGTTATACGCCAGTTTTCTTTTGGTTGTCCAGAGTTTGTTTTTCCTTGGAGGTCCATTTTAGTGATGTTCTCGGTAGTGAAGCAGGTGGCATGCGACAGACATAACCAGCTAACTCCAACGACGCCTGGATTTTCTTTTGTGTGGGCACCGTTTTTGTTTTCCTCAGTAGTTTTTCATTTGAATGGTATTTGGCCAGTAGATCCTGAGGATGCGCCGTAGGCATTTGTTTTTGGAACACTTCCAGTCTCCATTCGATAGCGGATCCATAAATGACAGGACATTGGTCTTGAATATCCTGATGTTTGTTTTGGATTCTGAGTCCCGTAGATCTCAAAATGACTTTAGTCTAGCAAAAGCTATAGTAGATAGTCAAAAGCATGCACCCTTCAGGGTTTCTATTATGTTTTGTTTTCCTGTATCATATTCTTTCTGGCTGTAAAAAAAGTAACATTTATCCTTTTTAGCCTGGCGATATCAGTCACATTCCTCCAGAGAGCAAACACATGCAGAAGTTGATAAAAGATGAGCTGGGTCAGGAAAGCTTTACAAACATTGCTATATCAGGTCTAGAGAGTCGACACATCCAGTACCTGAAGACGGACTTTGGTGGGTGGTGTAAGCAACTGGCGTAAGTAGGCTAATTGTTTATTTATGATACGATTTTGTATAATAAAAGTCGATAGTCGCTAAAGCATGTTTACAGAACTAAGAAAATTATAATATTTATGACAGGAAACAAAAAACAGGTCAAGTTTTTTCAAAATATTTATCTCAAAAACATACAGTTTAAACATTTAACTTTTATACTACATTAACAATTTTCAGATAGTGTACATGATTAAGAATTATTCAAAAATATAATTTAAAATGACCTCACTTAGTCACAGTATACTGATAAGCAATTTTCAGATGCAGTTTTCTCAAAACTTACATTCTAAAAATTCAAACTTTGATTGCTCAAAACAATGTAATTTAAAATGACCCTGCTTAGTTGCAGTACTCATAAGTAATTTCCAAATGCTGTTTTCTCCAAACTCACAATCTAAATGTTTGAACTTTGATTTTCACAACTTTACAAGGAAACATTGCATGAAACTGATTGTTACGGAAGCTCATATTGACTATTCCAGATGTTTAGTTGATAAGATCCAGGATCATGTCATCTGATCATCTCTACTAAAAAATGTAGTCATGACGAGATCCAGGATCTCGTCATCTGATCTTCTTTTCTAACGGAAGTTGTCATGACGAGATCCTTGATCTCATCATCTGATCATCTTTCCTGAAGAATGTAGACATGACGATATCCAGGATCTAGTCATCTGATCATCTCTTCTACATGATGTAGACATGACAAGATCCAGGATCTGGTCATCTGATCATCTCTTCCAAGTGATGTCGACATGACGAGATCTAGGATCTCATCATCTAATCATCTCTTCTATATGATGTAGACATGACGAGATCCAGGATCTCATCATCTAATCATCTTTTCTAGAACATGTAGACATGACGAGATCCAGGATCTGGTCATCTGATCATCTTTTCTATAGGATGTAGACATGAGGAGATCCAGGATGTCATCATCTAATCATCTTTTCTAAAGGATGTAAACATGACGAAATCCAGGATCTCACCATCTGATCATCTTTTCTAAAGGATGTAGACATGACGAGATCCAGGATCTCACCATCTGATCATCTCTTATAAAGGAATGTAAACATGACGAGATCCAGGATCTTCTCATCTGATCATTTTTCCACAGAATGTAGACATACTCTAGCACCTAGATCAACTTTTGTATGCACTATTAAGTTCAGAGAATTTGACTTCAAAAATTGATTAGGGTTGGCAAAAAATATTTTTTGTCCTGGGAACACATTTTGAAAATATGGCAAAAGGTCAACAGTTCAAGGTCAAAGGTTAAAACCATGATCATTTAAAATATATCATATCTTAACAACTACTGGGGCTAGAGAATTCATTCTGGTGCCAAATTACTGAGAATATACACATTTATATTTGACCTAATGGAAGTTTTGCCGAAAATGACCGGAAGTACCATTTCTGACCCTTGACCTATATATAAATGTATTTTCATATCTCTGTATCTACTGGTCCTAGCGACTTGTACTTGGTGTAAATTTATTCAGAATATCAATTTTTTATATTTGACACAATGGAGGTTGTGACTCAGAAATGATTGGAAATACCATTTCTGACCCTTGATCTACATAATAAAGTGCACTTTCATATCTTTACAACTTTCGGTCCTAGAAAATTGAGGATGGTTTCAAATTATACCAAATCAACATGTTCATATTTAATCTAATGGACGTTCTTTCACAGAAATGACCAGAAATACCATTTTCACTACACAGTAGTGTATTTTCATATCTCAGTAATTACTGGTCGTATTGTGTATGCACTTTCAGTTCCAGAGAATTGGACTTCATTTCAGGGTGATAAAAAATTAACTTCTGGTAAGACCAAAGTTAAATCAAATATTTCATATCTTAAAAACTATTGGAGCTAGAGTTGAATTTCATATCAAATTGTTTAGAATATGTAGAGATATTTTACTCAAAATTGACCGAAAATGCAATTTCTGACTTTTGACCAATCTAAAAGTTTGAATTCATATCTAAGAATTAAACTTTTGATCTATTTAATAAATTTTCAAGAATACTGATTGCACGTGCATAATTTTATTCATCGTTTATTTAAGTGCAGTACAATGCAAGCCTTTTGTGAAATGTCCAATTAAACAATTAAGTTAAGACTTTACAAAACATGCTATTGAAAGATCAAGACCAAGTAATGTGATATTTGTCTTGCGGATTGTTGTGGATATAATTATTTATTCAATTCAATGATATTTATTTAACCAATAAGTGACAACAGAGAAATTGTACAATAATACATTAACTATATAAAATTATTGGTATGGATCAAGTCTAGAAGTTAAACAAACTTGTCTCAATTTGACCCAGACAGACAGACACACACGCACACACAAAATTAATATAACAAAATAACATTGAATAATAATGATGGCAAATTGCATAGAAAATTATGTTAAACGTTAAATAAGTTCATCTTATCATAATGTTAGAGCTGAGTAATTGTATCA
>JAOTQE010108100.1:0-13408 GCA_025631205.1 Nesometra sesokonis
AAGGAATTTCAACTCTTGAATTAGAAGTGAAATTTATAATAATAAGCAAAAGCAAAACTAATTTATCTATTTATTTATTTATTTATTTATTTATTTAATCCGTATTTATGTAACATATTAATGTTACTAATCTAATGGCGATAAAAACCGGTTGAATTTTATTTTATAAAAAAGAAAAAAAAAAATTGAAGCAACAAATGTGCTTCATCTTTCGACAGTGAACTTTGTCCCATGTTTGAACTAGGGAGAGTTAACATTAGGACTAAATGCGTATCACCTACTGTACATGGTTATTTATTTTTATCATAAATAAAAATTTAAACAAAATGAAATAGTTAAGACGAAATACAGGGTGCTTAGCACGCAAGAAATATGTCTGTATTAGGTAGTTTTACACATTATAGCAAGGTAAAAGTTTATGTAGGCTATATTATAAGAAAACAAAAAAAAAGAAAAAGAAAATGAAATATCTTATTATAATGCAAAATGTACCACATGTATCTTTAATAATTGCATGGAAATGATGATGTTATAAAAACGATGATAAACAACAATGAAATAAAGGTGGGTGAAATCCCCACAAAAGAGAAAAAAACAGAAACCCCGTTATTTTGTTATTGTATTTGAACACATTCATAAATTAAATTAATGCTTGTCCTGTACATCCTTAAATTGCGATTCCACTGTAAGATACAGATAAAATCATTAATCACATCTAACGAACATATACGTTTTAAAGAGAATATATAGGTTAATGGGCTTATCGATCGATTACGATTACTAGAATGCGAATTGTAATCAGAAACTAGAAAATGTTACAGAATCTGGGTAATGGGCATTAATCTCATTGTAGGTATTAGAAAATCTGACATAATGTTAATCAATGTAGTTTAATTTGTGTGAGAGCGTCCGATAGACCTAATGCACAACATAACACCATTGGCGTTTCGAATGTCTTCTAAGCTATGTATGTAACCTGGAATAATGATTTTTGACAGCTTGGCTAATAGAGCACACGAGGCCTACAGTTAAGTGTCTGTCTTGATGATAATGATTAAAATGTCTGACGCGTCTTTATATTGTTCAAACAATGTGCTAAGATGTTTTGCAAATGAATTCATAGTAAATGGTGATGACACTGGAGATTGTGCTACTTTTAAGAGAGGGCGCTGCCAACAATACTACAAAAGATCATGGATCTACATGAGACTACTATAGAGAGAGATTGGAATCACGATGCATTTGTTTCTGATATCAGCACTAGTCTGTTATGTAAATGTGGTTAGAGTGAGGAAGTAGCAAAACTACTGTATCATACTGTACATGCTCTGTTAGGATTTATTCCAAAATCGACTGGTAAAATCCCAAAAAAAATCCCATAATTTTGCACCAAATTATACCTTTACTATTCAACATAGCAATTTAAAATCAGGCTTATTTAACTGTTTAACTATACAAAATTGTAAATCATTAGGTGCGTTTTTTATGGGGTAACAAAAATGTGTGATTTATTATCGCTTTTGTGACAGAGGGTTTTATAAATTATTAAAAGTTTAATAATTTATAAAAACAACTGCCACAAAAAGTGATAATTACCTAATGATTATTTTAAAATGAGGTATCAAGGTAGAATGTGGTGCAAAATCTGTATTTATTTAACCACTTTACTTTGGAATATCTTGTATCTGAGCATGTGCAGTACACTACAGTTGTTGTCACTGTTTCAATAAATTGTAACAGAGCATGTGCAGTACCCTAAAGTAGTTATGCAACTCAACACTGTGACAACATTTACATAACAATGACCAGGTGAGTGCTGCTATTACAGGAAACAAAGGGAAATATAAAGGGTTTCCAATCTCTTTCTAATAGTCTCAGTATCTACTGAGTTTTTCTTTTAGTCGACAAAGAAAAACTGGCATTGGATTTCTGCAGTAACAATATTAGAGTTAATAGCAACAGATTACTGCACTAGATGCATCAGATGATCTTTTACCAGACGAATGGAGCCCGTTGCAATTCTCTATCCATGGTACAGAAAAATCAAAATATACACAGCATTTAGTCCAGTTAAGTCCTACTAGTAATCTATGAATCTGATGACCATGTTGTTAGGCGACTGCCACTTACCGGAGAACAGATTGCTTAACAAGGATCAAAGTGTCTGAAACTGTCAGTCAGGTCAGTAAATTTGATGGGTTTTTAAAAAGTTTAAACTTAACACTATGGTATCTTCAAATCAGACGAACAATATCAGTTATATTGCCCCAACATAGACAGACAAATATACCGTAGGAGGCACATACAATGTGTTCAAATTATTATGAAAGTAGGCCAATTGTCGATTGTTGTTGTAGTAGTATTTTTTAATTAGAATAGTGAGCTATGGATTTAAGAAACTTTAAATTTAATATAGGATCATGAATATTATAGATATTGCTTTTTGCGATGTAAAATTCACAATGAATGCAATTGTTGATGTTTTGAGAATTATGTTTAACTACTCGCAATAATAATATTGATTTTCAAGAACTTGAAATCAAATTTAGGATTAAGGAGTTGGCGGAATCAATGCAGCTAATGGCCTGCCAACATCTCTAGGCGATAAGAAAGATCAATACATACAAGAGAATCGTTAAAATGGTTTCAAAAATAGTCAAGCATGAAATAAGGAGGATTTAATTATCGAATAAATGCAGCACTGCGTTAAAACTAACGTAAATATTGTGTTATTAAAGTTATCCATTGCTGCACATGATTATTTGTAGATGCGTCCAAGCATAATGTATATTCTGCCCTCTATCGGGCGGGTGCTTGATTTATCGCATTACATGATTTAACTTGACATTTTCAATACGCGACAGTCACTATTACTTTAATTTAGCAAGCAGTTAGACATAAAACTATACGGTGTTGCTCAAGCAAATATTTTTAGCCCCTCTTTAGTTGATCTAATTTGGCCTTTTTAAATCCGTATAGTTCAAGTAACTTTAAATTATTTATGTTTCTAGAAAACATTTTGTTTACTTCCATTTTTCGGGATATGGATAGTCAAACAATTAATCCAGATATTTTGTAGAAAGAATTGACCAAAAAGGGAAGTAAAAAACGCAAACATAATTTTCGAGTTGTTTTATCGGTTGGGCTTTTAGAACGAAAATATTTTGTATTAAGCTTTATTTGTAATGTCTGTCAGTCATCCTAATTCTTTGTCCGGTTGTCATTTCATCATCTTGTTAGGCTTAATGCAAATTACACATCCATCAAACGGGAAATTATTTTCTGTTAGTTTTTACACTTGATTTCATTTCTGTTTATCATCCCACTCTCATAATACTCGAAATAGTGAACAACTAATTATTAGATTTAAAAGAACACAATTAGTTCATATCAATGTGTCAAATATGAAACAATATCTCTAGACACATCTCAGTTTTTCCAAAAGACACATTTACGATGAATTTAATTCCTAGCAAATGATTAGAAGATTGGCTTATTTTGAATGCACTTTTCCATATCATTTTACCGTTATGCTTCTATATATTACCAATATTCATTATTTATCATTATAATTGTGTTCTCAATGTAGAATTTTAAGTAGGAAAAATGATTTATTTGAAGTAACTTTTTTCTAGATATTTTGATAAAAAAATACACATAAAACGGACTATAAACGAACTTATTAAAATTGAGACATTTAATTCTACGAAGTCTGCAATTCTACAAACACACTTAATACTAATGTAATAACAGAATCGCCTAAAGGTCGTGAGAAACATCAATAATCACATTGTCGTTAATAATTACATTATTCATAAACTAATGTATACTAAATGTAGGTCCCATGAGGTCATTAATGTTTCTGTTAGACAGTAAGGTGGAACTACAGCTAATATATGTGTTCATTGAGATTAATTTGTCTGCGATTAGCTAAATGTACATCTTTTCTCGTAATTACGTAATTATTCATGAATTTTAATAAATACTAGGCCTACCGTATAGAATATATTCCGGAGCAGATCCTGAGATGTTCGATTGTGAACAAGTAAACAAACGTCATTTCGACTAAAATTGCGTCCGTGTATTTAAAATATTTTTTTGTCATTTAGAGCACTACATCTCAAAATTATGCTTTGTGTTGATGTTAGTGCAGTGGCGTATTCAATGCTTAAAGTGATTGAGCACCATCCGTCTGGTTGAAAAAGTATAAAGATTGGGCCTCGAGAACCACTATTCAGAAGTAGTGAGCACTCCTTCAGAGGAAAAGACCAGTATAATGTCAGAAAAAGAACCATGAAGGGAAAATATGGTATTCCACCATAAAATATGAGAAAAAAATTTGTTTATTTTTGTTTTTGCTTGTCCCTCTTTCCCAATTCCTGAATACGCCTCTTGGGGTGGGACAAGATTGGTAAGTCCTCCTGCTCTCAAATGTCCCCTTGACTCAAATTTAAGAGAATCTGGAGCATAGACCCCTAGTTCAATTGACTTGTTTTTCTCACAATTGCGAGGATCTGCGTGAGTTGATATATGAACAACTTGCATATTTTACGTGAATGGTAACACAGAATAGAAGCTATTACTTGCTGGTTTTGTATAAGTAACAAGAAATAAAAAAAACATCGCATCAACTTCTTCCTATATATTTTAAACATTAAATTTGTTTTAACCGAAAATCCTACAATGTATTTTACTCTGGCGGTACGAATAGGCCTATCAACACCTTAAACTCAAAGATATAAACCAAACAATGTTTTGTTGTTTGTATTATTAATTTAATGCTTGATTTGCATGTACTTTAAATGAATAATAAATAGCTTGAAGTTGTGATTGTGGGTTGTGATCTCATTTTTCTATTACTGCTAGCAACAAATATATTGTGTAACATTTAACATACTAACTTGAATACGCTGAATTGTTATGTGTCACAAGGTTATATTGCGCATCTTCAGTGTGCTCCCAAGAAACCATTAGGCGTCATCTGAACATGCGCATTCGTTTTCTAACACATGCTCAATTATATTTGTATTCGATTTAAGCAGATTTTCCAGACGTTGCCTGGTGATGTTTCCCCCAATTTCCTTGGCTTCGTAGTATAGCTTACCGCCCTCTACAGTATATGATTGCAATTAACTCTTGTTCGTTTCTGCCTCCAGGGCGGTGCGAAATAAAAACAGAAATATACCTCGATATAAAAAAAATCAAACTTGTTGAGTAAATGAAACAATTAGCTACGTATTGGAAAGAATAGGAGCAGGAGGAGCCCCGGGAAAGTCCAACCGTTAACAGAATCCTGACAGAATATACCGCTATAGGCCGTCATTGTAATAATACTGTTCCATTCTAGATCCGTCCTTGAAGAAATTGACAGCTTGCTAAAATTTTATAGTTTTTTTAATAGAGTTTTAAAGATTATTATTTTTAATGAATGTTACCATATATATTCGTATTATTTTATTTATTATGTAGTACATGAAATTTAACTCTAATTATGCTAACACTACTTGGATTTTTAATGTGTTGTGTATATATTTATGTATTATTTTTAGAGGGCTTCTTCAAGTCAGCTGTACTGCTCTAGTGCAGCTGCTAGAGCAACACTCATGAATTAAAGTTGGATAAATAAATAAATAAATTCCAACACATTTATATTGTTCAACATAAAATAAACAATTCACCGGTGTGTTTTATGTAAATTAATGCTATATAAAAAAAAACATGGGTTTAAAATCAACTTACCAACCTATACAAGGCAAATTACCGACCAAATATGCCTTTTGTACGTAATCAAAATAAAAGTACTTAAAGTGAGTAAATGTCCATTTTAGTAGAAACCCATAAACCTTTTCAATCAATAGGCAATATTCGAGTATTATGTTCAATTTTATTATGAAAGAGCTGCTAGTAACTGATAATAAAAAAGAACAATAAAACGAACACACATTAAAGAACACAAGTAATAAAACTCAAATTTAGACAAATATCTTAATATTATGTGCAATTGTATCATAAACTATAGTCGTGAATCACAATAACAGATTGGTAAAAACTGCATGTTTTAATGCATGCTAAAGTTAAAACTGCATTTCGACTTTAATAAACGTGGGGACAGTTACCGTAAACTGTTCTCTTAATAAACATATAAGGCTAGAAATTAAAATTATGCTTAGTTTTGTGAATGAGTAAAATAATGAATGAAAATTAAAGTCAATAAAATTGATTAATGAATGAAAGTTAAAACTGTGTTTAGACTCCAATCATTTATTATGTGATACTTAATTAAAAACTATATTCAGTTGCAGGACGCAACATGTTTAAAACTATTTTCGAAAATACAAGCAACATGACAGGTAATAAAAAACGATTTCCAAAAGTGGATCAATGTAATTAATTAATTAAATATTATTTTTTGGTGGGGTGGGTGGGGTGGTGACGTTGAAAAAGGGTGATATGTACCGTAATTTGATTTTTGGAAGCAAGTAAAAAATATTAAACTAATAGGCCTTTTTACGCCTTGGATCCACGTTAGAAATAGTCGTTTGTCCAATACGACTGTTTTTTAAATAAAAATATTATTAATTAGATTTTGTATATAGCTCCTTACACAGTAAAGTATCAAGGCGCTGTGGACCAGATGTTACACATTCTTAAGACTTTATACGCCTCAAGGATCCCGTCATGTCCTGCTGCCCGAATAATGGGCGCTGCATTCTTCTGTCCACATAGCAAGGGATGTATGGACCACAACGGGTAACCTCATACTCAATTTGAAAGATGCACTGGGTTCTTTATAGTGCACCTGAACACTGGGCCTGCGGTTTATATTCATTATCCGAGAAGACTTGTTACACCACCAGAACCATAGTGCGCCTCGAACCTCGCACAATGGTTCTCTTGAGTAGTTAAATCAAAATATGAAATTTTAAAGGAAACAATGTAACAAAGCAACAGACTTACCTTTTTTGAAAATCCTATTTCATTGAATGAGTCAATTTCCTCTATTTTAGTTTTAATTGCTATGGAAATAACAAAAACTAACTAATAAAAATGAACATCAAAGAGACAAGGAAATAATTGATATCTATTGATTTCTAGTGTCAGGGGACAGTGAGCTATTCCCTGCTAGTATTCTATACCGTACTTTACGAATACTTTTATAAATATGGCTTCAACTTATATGGTAATTTCTTCATTAATTCAAATTTAGCAACAACCAGAGACCTTGTGGTAACTGGTAAATCATTCAGAAATATTTAAATAACAAGTTTATTAACAAGTTTTTTTGGACGTATATTTCTTAGAAGGTAAGTGAAAGGCTATGGCCTCACACAAACGAATGAAATTTTTATAGCCATATTATGTTATGGTTTCACAATCAAATAATTATAATTATGTGGATCAAACCTTACAGCTATTATTATTACCGGTATTACAGTTGACAATATCAATATGAATAAGCTAATAGACAAGCGTGAAAAAGTATGAACAGATAATATCGACAGAGGGCAGCAATCAATCATTTGGTTGCAGAAATATTCCGCTTTTTGTCGAACAACATAACATTTAAATGTAATAAAATGAAACGTTCGGTGATCATTGACAAATTATTAGTTTGCAAACAATACGATAATGTATTTTCATGAATCAACAATCTTACCCTCATTAATTTCTTAACAAGGTTTTCTTTGAGTAGACTCGTTACAGTTTACAATCGTGTAAATATAATACCGATAGAGGGCAGCAATCAATCATTTGGTTGCAGAAATATTCCGCTTTTTGTTGAACAACATAAAATTTAAATGTAATAAAATGAAACGTTCGGTGATCATTGACAAATAATTAGTTTGCCAACAATACGATAATGTATTTTCATGAATCAACAATCTTACCCTCATAATTTCTTAATAAGGTTTTCTTTGAGTAGACTCGTTACAGTGTACAAATATAATAGGACAGCAGACCAACATTTGGTAAGATATGAATTTAAACTTTCCACAAGTCTATTATTATTGACTTTTAGATGTTAACTATTGATACTGGATAAATATTTATATGTCCTTAACCACAAACCACATGAAAATGTTTGCCAAGACAGTGATTCAAACATAAGGACTGTATAGGCAATGACAATCTTTGACGAATAATGCGACATAGTCAAGCTAAAGGAGGCATAAGACGCAAACTAGTTTTTCACAATAGGCAGACATTTTTAAAAAATGGTAATTTTTGTTCACATTTTATTTTATTAACGAAATAGTTTAAAATTCAATTTTCATACTTCATTAACAATTTGCAGATATATTATTAAAAAAGTTTTAAAAATGCCATTTTTATGACCCTGCTTAGTCAATTTATACTGATAAGCAACCTTTAAATGCAGTTTTCCCACAATTTACATTTTAAAGGATCGAATTTTGATTGTTCATAACGTAATAATGCAAGGAAACATCATACAGTTGAACCTCCCTGTGCTGAAACCTCTCGTAAGCGGACTCCCATAACGGACACTAATTCAAAGACCTTTGTTTTCCCTATCAGACCTCTCGTAAGCAGACACCTCCCGTAATTGGACGTGGACACTTTTTTTTTTCTTAAAATGTAGAATTGTTGTAAGCCTATGTTAATTAACCTCCCATAAGCGGACATCCCGGGAAAATTAAGTAATTTTTCTGTACAACAAATACAAATTTCTGTAAAAATTGTCTTTACATACTTTAAAGGCTGGGGAAAATATTACTGAGCCAATCTTAAAAATAATAAAAAATATTTTAAAAATATATAATGCGGTGTCTAAAAAAATGAGAGGCTATTTGTGTTGAAAGACCGTCAAATGCGAGACATAAGGACGTACACATAATTTACGTTTGGCCCTCTATCGGCAGAATCCGTAAGCGGACACTTCAACTCTACGAAATTGATGTTTTTTTTTTGTATGTTAAAGATAATAATGTGTAGTTTCATTACATATATTCAACTCTCAATTTTTAATTTCGCCTTATACCTCCATTGTCTTGGCTCTGCCACATATCGTCACCAATACAGAGGCACAAACTCCAAATATGGCATTTTTTTATTTTTTTTCACTTGATATTCTGATTATGCTTATCAATTCTACCTTCTCACATTACTGTATTTGGTAGATTAAATGTGCCTAATTGGTTAATTACATAGATTAGCAAGGGCACAAATCGTTAAAATTGGGATTTTCGTTTTCACGAAGAGGCACAAATCTCTCAGGGTTGTTTACGCGTTTTGTCCGGCGTGAGAAATACATATTATACTCAAAATGTTACTCTTGCTAAGCCTAGCCCGGATAAAAAATCAATTTAGAAGATATCTATTTTATGCAATATAAATAAAGTTTATTATTTTATTATGACAAATTGTCAACTTATAACTTTCACGTATACTTACATAAATCCAACAGAAAGACCGTGTTATTTCAAAGAATAGGGGAATTGCACAATATGAGTAGTTGCCCCTGCGTTAGTATCAGCAATTTTTGTTTTCACAAACAGGCACAAATGGTAAATTGATGCAATACGCACTGATTTTTGACGTTTTCACGAATAGGCACAATGTTTAAAGCTCAAGCAGTTGTAATTTAGGCACTATACAATTTTCTAGTATATTAATTACCCATTCCTTTAGCTTTAGTATTATATGTAAAATTGAAATAATAATACCAAAATGCACGTTTGTCTAAAGTACTCCACATCAAACGCGTTTTTCTCGAAATGGTGATTTACATGATATTGAAGTTTGTGCCTGTTCGTGGTGACGGTGACGATATTAAGTCGAATCGCTTGAACCAGGATCATGCAAATTCGCTGCAAATCTTTGCTTAAAGATGTATTGTCAACAAAAAAATGAAAAAAATAAAGATTTTGAAAACAACTTGGTTATTTTAAGAAATGCATACATTATCACCATGAGATTATAAATGAGGGTAGTAAATATTTACCCGTAATTTTGCAACGTTATATGCTTAAAATTAGCAAAAACTCACCAACTGGCTGGCAATTTTTATAAGTTTGTTCATTTTCCGTGTAAACAGCTTATTAAACAATTTTTAAATACACTAATTTGTATTCCCAAGTTCTTAAGTTAATTTCAAAATTAATGATGTTTTTTTCCAAGTGACAATACATCTTTAATCAATTAAAAAGAAATTTCAAAATAAACATATTCAAGAACTTTACCATTTTTATTTATTTTCATGATTTTTATACAATACATTATAAACATTAAAAACCTAAAACATTGTGTAGGCTTATTTATAATGCACGTCAGTAATATAACATTAGTTGTATTATAATACTTGTATGTAAATATACATATACTATGTATGTTTATCTAATATAATACTTGGACTCTTATATAAACATTTATACAATTTTTCTCCTTTTATTAATTCAGACATAGAAAAAACTAACTAATCGTTTTGTAACTTTTCAAGTTCTGTACTATGTTTTATACAACCGAAGAAATATTCAATGTATTAAATAATTTAGTAATAAATACTATTATATTCAAAGTTTGAGATAAGCCCACACAGTGATAAAAAATATGATCAACGTGTTATTATTTTAAATATTATATGTTAACCATTTCGCTGTGTGGGCCCGGTACTATACTGGGCCCAAAAATGTCATTAAATGGTGTGGGCCCGTAACGACCGGGCTCAAAATAAATTATTCTTTAAAAATATTTACCTGTACTACACACGCCCTCTTCCTCAGTTTCTCAATCAACTTTCAGATATTAACAACATTAAAACAAAAAATCTCAAGAAAAAATCAGTCAATGTCAAATGAAGTAGAGTTGTGATCCTCACGAAACGTACGGTTATAAATGCGTATAATGTTGGATCACATTATACTAATTACAATAGCAACTCAAAATGCACGTTCTCGCCTCATGTTCCACTAAACTTTAAAAGGTCCTTAATTTTATCTGAGACTAATAATAATATTGATTTTATTAAGGCTCTAGAAGGACTGCCATTGTAATATTTTGTACTTTGTTAAAATAAGGATTAATGGACAGTACTTACTATTTCAATATGTAAATTTTAGTCAATGATAGTTAGGTCTAATAAAAACTTGTTTGCCCTCCAAGAGTCCCAGGAAAAGTTGTTTTAAAATATTAATGATAGAAATTTTATTTTCATTATGAAAAGCAAATACATTATAACGATACATTTTACAGAAACGGTGTAACTAAATGGCGGCATTATTCACGTGGAACCCTAATGAAAAAAAAAATATGGGTGAATTCATATACTTTTAATCATTACAATAATGATAGGCCTAATTGTTGCGTGTTTAAATGCAGAATTTATCCATCCCCATCCTAAAATTTTAAAAATAAAGGACACAAATTGTTTATACTTTATCGCAATATAATTAATTTATTCCTAAACTCACTACAATGCATTTTAAAATAGGCCTATTTGACATATCACAGGAAATACACTAATAGTGGGGCAGATATGTGACAATATTGGATCTAGGTGTGCATTTTTGGAAAGAAGCATGGAAATTTGTCCCTTGGGGGTTTTTGAGTATGCTGATTTCAAAAATTGCGGGAACCACGACGACCAACCACTCCTTGCTGCCAAAAATGTGAAATCCAAAATGGCCGCCAAAAAACTTAATAAATATTGCACCAATTAACTATTGAATAAATTAAACAAACATACGAACTAACTTACACTGGGAAGAAAGCAGACAGAAGCCGAAGGAGGCATAAGTCGAAAAATTGAGTTATTTATAGATTATGATCCTTGCAAAGTTATGAACAATCAACATAATGTAAGTTACGTGAAAACTGCATTTGAAAATTGCTTATCAACGTTGGCTAAGCAGGGTCATTTTAAATTGCATTTTTTAAATCATTTTTATCATATATCTGTAAATTGTTAATGTTAAATGTTAATATATGTTTTTGAAATACAGCACAGTTTTTGAAAAAAAAGACATTTTAAAAATGTCTGCCTATTGTAGAAAACTAGCTTTGCGATTTATGTCTCGTTTTGGCTTGACTCTTATTTATTCCTAGCATAGACCTAAGTTCGTTCGTGTATGGTGCTTCAATTTCAAAATTCAACCTATAAACATGATGATGACTTGGAAATGACCAAAAATTATGTCAATTAATTAATTAAGTTTAATTAATCTTAGTTAAGTTAGTTGAAAGTTTAAAAGTTCAGAAAAGAAATTAGTATTATTATTAGAAATTGTTTTTTTTATACCGAAATGATAAATAAGGCAAAGGCTTCAAGCCTATTAAAATTATTTCATTTGTAAAATCATGAATTTCTCAAAATTTTAAATTTAAGCTAAAATTAAATAAATCTGGAACATACTGTGGGTTCCATTCGGGTTTACCTTAAACTAGATATTGTCACGTTGGTAAAAAAACAATAATACTATTAACTATATCACAGTTTCTGGACTTGAGTCTTCTCTAGGAGTAATATTCGTAGAAACCGTGGCAAATTCGTTCTTTTGACATACCCCAGCGATCCTCTTAAAATGTTTCTTAAAACTATCGGTAGCAAAGGCGTATACAATTGGATTGACACAGCTATTTGAATAAGAAAGACAAAGGCTGAAAAGTTTCAACGAGCTTGTTAACTCATACATATCAATGCTCCGGTAGAAATCATCCATGGGCCAAAAATTCTCTAGCATTATAATGATGTGTGAGGGCGCCCAACATACCGCAAACAGCAAAACCACGATAAAAACCATTCTTGTTATTTTACGTTTTCGACGAATTGATCGTTCCTGAGCCTGTGCGCTCTCGGTTCCACAGGATTTCTTTCGCCAGACTTGAATTAATATTTTGACGTAACAAGCAAGAATTACTAGGAGCGGGAATGCGTATAACATCAAAAACGAACCCGTGATAAATAACCGCCTCTGACTATCTTCTGGAAATTCTAGCTTACACTCGTATGTACAACTTGTAGCTTGTGAGTAAGAATATAGTGGAATCGGGATGTATAAGATAAACGATGCTGTAAAAAAGAAACAAAAACAATGGTAATTAACTATGTCAAGATAAAACATAACACCTACAAAAAATTGTAATTAAATTAATATTAAATATTAAATAGTATTTATAAGTATCATGTTATACTGTATATTTCAAATTTCAGATAATTAAACGTTGTTTGATAACTCATATACAATGCAAAACGTTAACATGGTATTAGAAGTTTCCACTATGAAGAAAAATGGCAGTTCGCCCTCAATAGTTTGAATATGTTACAATCAAAGATTATAGAAAGTAAAGATAGAACACTCGAATAATTCGCGTGAAAATTTCTGTAACAACGCAGGGCGCTCATTTTACGTAGCGCCCTCACGCCCGTACAAGCCTAACTTGAACTACTACG